>DF239830.1:101608-159198 GCA_000507305.1 Breviolum minutum Mf 1.05b.01
GGGGGGGGGGGCCCCCCTTGACGAGACCCCCCCCTTGGTCAATTTTGATCAATTCCTAATTGACAAGCGACTGAAATCACTCAAAATGAACCCCCCCCAGTCAATTGAAATATTGATAAATGAGAACTTCAGCTGAGATCCAATGATCTCGCTTTCGTGATATTGTCTAAGATTATAGTAGATACATGTCTGTGTATGTTGGTGAGATTTAAAAATAAAAATAACAAATGAGCATATATCACCTAGTGACCCAGTGCATGGGAAGGGGCGCATCTTAGAAAGCCACAAATTTTCCTGGTCTATCCAGGTCCCCCGGCAACAGCCGATCATCAGCACAAATGACGTAGATGTGGCCATGCCCCCTGGAGTCGGATTTTTCAACGAAGCTATGAGACCCATCCCATTTCTCCCAGCTTCATCGAAATCCTTTGCAGCCAAAAGCTTGACATTCAAAATGTTCATCCAAAAAAAATTGCGAGTGAAAAGGAAACCAAAGATGTATATATATATATAATTTCACACTCAATAGTCCACAAACAATTGTGCCAAATCAACGCTTCCAACGAAAAGTTACCAAAAGAAGCTTGACCTTTGAAACGTGCAGCTTCCATGCCTGGCTTCTTCAAAATGCACACCCAAGGATGCGCGACACGCCAGCCTCATGTTGTGCCACTGGGTGGCAAAAAATCCCCCCAAACACACACCATGCCGCCGGTCATGTCCACGCCGTGCCTTGATATCGCAGTCCTGAAAGTTTCGGCTCTGTACCAGTTGAAGCAAGGAATCTAGAAATATATTATGAAATATCATGAAATATTGATGAATATTCACACATGGCGGACACCTGGAAAGGCTGATATTCTCAAAAATTGCCATCCCTCCCCTCTTGACACCATGACATCCCGTTCTCCTCACAGAGGTGGCGTGGCGCGGGAGTTTGGCAGTGGTACCCAATTCCGGAAAGTGAAGGAAGTCGTCCTGAAACCAAGCTGGAGAATACACCGGTACCTATGGCATACAGGGCAATACAGGTCATGATTTCCATGGAAAGCACCTGCTAGGCTGCCCCAACACAGGTCACTCTCTGGATTCTTTTTGTTGCGTTTGCGTTCTCCAAAATTTTGGCTCCTGGAAGTACATCTTGGAAAATGGAGGACGTTGTAGTCCATCCACTGTGTATTGAAGTTTGCCAAGGCCTCCAAGTCGTTACACCAACAACTCACAAGGTGAACATGCTGAACGAGCATGTTCGTGCCCCATGAGATCCATATAGATCCGTGACGTGGCCTGCTGTGGTCATCCGGATGCATCCTTTACCTCTGGCCTCCCAAGGTGACGGTTCCATCGACCCTTGTCATTGGGGTCCAACAGCATCACTGCAGCCACACCTCTGCAAAGCTCGTGCCATATCCAGCCATTTCTGCCAGTGCTTGGAGGGTCACCTTCAACTCTGCCGCGGCTGGTGGCAGCTTAGCAGAATGCCGGATCTCAGGAAACCTCAAGACATGAGGTTTCCATGTGACATTCCCATGGTTTCCCACTGAATCATCGACATTTCTTTGTCAATGTCTGTTGAACTGAATTGTAGTAATCCTGAATGTGTGGCAAAGGCACATCACCACCTCATCATCATGAAACTCCAAGTACCTGATTTCTCTCAGTACGCGAACGACATATGGTGACACAGCAGTTTTTGAAACCAAAAGGTGCTTGATGAAATACACGACTTGGGAGAATCATCAAGCTGAGTTGCAACGCGAAACAGCCATTGTCGCATTGGAAGAAGAAGTAGTTAAGCTTAATACTTGTAACATTTTGACACATAAAACTCTCAGTTGACCAAAAAAAACACGAATACAGCAACTAAGATACAAGTGATCCATATGAAATCCATCTGTTTTAACCAACCCACGATGGCAAGGATTTTGTAGGCCACCCTACGTGAAGGTTGGTCGCCATGCACCATTGCAGGTGTATTGCAAACCATCCCCCGCGATGGACACGCGAATGTCTGAACCGCTTCGCACCTGAAGCAAAATAACCCAACTCCGCCAACTCTCCCAAGTCCAAAACTATTCAGTATGCCACTCAAATATCATGATTAGATGTTATGATCAAATGTCAAAAGTATGATTTTTTTGATCCCTTCATCTAACCCTTGAAAATCACCCTTTTTCATCCCCCCCGCCATCTGACAGATCTGCTGCCTCTTGAAATTTCATGGCAATCCCTGCAAAACACGCCAAGTCTTGGAGTTCTGCTCGGCGTATCTCAGCTTCTAATGGTGTAAAGCGCACCTCGGGAGTTTCGTGGGAATTTCTCCAACGTTTGGTGGATGGGGCTGCAGCAACCAAAACCGTGGCGTTTTTGCGTTGATATATAGGGGATGAAAAAAAACTACCCATATGTAGTCATAGTTGTATGATGTTCTGTGAAGATTGCAGCAAGCCACAAGCTACCTATAGCTGATGAATAATTGGTCCTTTCCGCTTCTTTTGGGCGAATTATCATAGAGTCGTTCTTTTTTGGGTTTGGGTGATGTCGCTAAATACCAGAAGCAATCTTGTTGGTTTGAAGTTCTTACATGATTTGGAATAACATGCGATGGCATGTGCATAAAGTCATAAAGCCATCTCGTTCCTACAAATGTTTACTAGCGTCAAAAGCAAACACCTAATCTTAAGAGTATATGATTTTATTGGCGGACCATCTCGTTTTGACATACGTTGGGACCTGTCATAGAAAAACTTTGCAGTGGTTTTACCAATGAAAGGCTGTATCACACGTATCTAAAGGTAACGAATCTTCTGCTTAATTGGTAGTCTCCTCATATCTTCATGTCATTTCATATCTCTTTTTGAGGATTCAATTGTGGCCCATAAAAATACATGATCGCTGACATCCCTGGCCTTTTTGGCTTCCCCCAGTACCACCGCTTTGTCATAAGTACTGAAAATATCAGAAAATCAGATCGCATCCTTGCTTTTTTTAGACCTGTTAGGGCCCCAAGAGATTATAACCTTAAAGTCTTCCAATCGCTATATAGCTGAGACAAACTTTTCCTTCTTCAGTGGAGTCAAACCAAGGGACAATCTGTTTGATCTCTGGGAACTCTACTGCACCATCCTGGCAGCACGTCTTTGACTTTCGAACTAAATTCCTTTGATCAGCAGAATGCAATTAGGACTGAGTCAGGCCCTTCCAAAAGTGGCATTGGCATGATGGAACATGTATATATTGAAATAGATGTGACATCACACGGTATCATAGTAGCACATAGATTCTAAAACTCTACATTCAGATCATTTCCTATTGCACCATAAGAGACCATTTGGAAAAAAACAACATTTCATTACAGGGGCACTTTGGATGTTTTTTGTTTCCCTAACCTTCTACGAAAAAAGGCCTTTCGGCCTCCAGGAAGGTCATTTGTCGAAATGCAGGTTGCCACACACCATCGAAGGCCTTAGTTCAAGCTGAACGGGGGGGGCAATTTTGAGGTGGAAAAGTCAGGAAAAGTCGACATGAAGGTTCTTTTCCTTACTAAGCCCTACCTTTTGTTGATCTTTGGAATTGGAAGGGAAACCACAAGTAACAAGATGCTGAGAAAGTAATGATCATGACTTGAGTGCTAGATGCACCAGCTAAACCATGTACAGCAACTTGATAGCCTAAATGTGTCCATGTGAACTCACCTGAATCAACGACAGGACACGCATTGGAGCTGTCCGCCAAGGGCTTTCACTTGAACTTGACGACCATCATGGAGTTTGATAGAGATGCGGTTCCTCAAAACCAATGACCAGTCAACCAACATCCAACCAGTTCCATGCATCATCCGTTGGGTACCTTTAATACCTTGGACCTGGAAAGCCTTCATTTCTTGGCTTCTGCAGCTAGTGTCAGCTGGGCGGCATCGCTGGATGTCATGGAAATCCCACCACAAAATCCAGCGAATGGATCACACCTTATGGGATGAACAGGCAAACTGGAATGCACAATGGGGTAAGTTATAAGATTTTAAAGAATGGTATTATTGAAAGGTCCAGCCATGAAAGACGCTACCTATGCCTTTCTGACCCCTGGGATTGATACCACCCCATAGCATTTGCAACGCCGCTTGGCCATGTTGGCTCGGAGAGTGTCAGATTCGCAGAGCTGGGGAGCAACGTGCTTGTCTGCCGAAGATTTTAAAAGAAACAAAGAGATTGATGATCCCAAACGACCTTGGGGCAGGAAGTGTTGAGATTCTTGCTTGGTTGCCTTGTCTTTATGTGCCTGATGATCGCTTTGCAACTGCTCAGGAGCCACAAGCATCAGTCGGGTTCTCAATCGTCAAGAAGGGTTGTAAAGCCAAACACCTAGCAAACTCTGGAATACCTGTTCCGTATTTATACCAAAGGCAATGAAAATCCGCCTGTTTACATTTGATTGAGGAGTTGAGTCGCCGATCTTTGACACATCCTCAAAACATCTGAACATGTTCAACCATTTACCATGGTAGCCATGAATCATTGAGTCATAACACAACAACCACAACCACAACAACAACAACAACAACCACAACCAAGAACCAAGAACATGTCCAAAACAGAACAACTCACAAAAAAGAGAAAACCTTTCAACAACTGAACATCCCATCATTCGGTGCACCTTGATTCGGCCCCACATGACCTCGACTCCCATCCACCAGGGGACCCGCAGCTTGCCCCGTTGATCATGGATCCCTATGGGTCCCTGAGCTTCCAACCCCATGGAGTTGGCGTGGAACAACTCATGGCGGCCAGATGGAAAAACCGGCGGCTGATGGAATTTGATAGAAAACAACTTTTCAGGATTCATCCACTTGTTTTTTCCCCCAAACCCAAGATATGAATCATATATACGATATATAATCATATGGCATGCATGCCATCTGTATAATAAGATATGATTGTACATGAAAATGGGAGCATGAAAATGTGCCTGTAGAGATGCATTTACGAAGGTACAAACTAGTTATATACATGTCTGTAAAGTAATATGCACCTTTGTAGGGATAGTGCATGAGCACATGTTCTTGCATGAGTGAGGTCAGCAATGGAATTCCAAAGGAAATGGATTGGCATAGCCTGAAGGTTTCAAACTTGTACACAACTCTGTGGATTTTCTGTTTAATGTCTCGGCTCGCAGCTTTTGCTTCTTGGGGCAGCTGCATACTGAGAGTTAAACATAAGGTTCCAGGATCCCTCCCTAACAAAAAGGTTCCAAAGGAAATTGAGCCAAACATGACTCGAAAGAGAAACACATCCATGCCACTCGAGCACTAGCAACATGGGCAAAGCTCAAATCGATGGGCTGTTTCCCCAAAATCCTCAATCCTCCCCGTTTTTTTTCCGTTGCTTCTGGTGAACGCTCCTCCATCCACAAAGGCTAGCGTCAACAACACTGAGAAACTCATTGGCTTTCAACAGCAACCTGCTTTCAACTCATCTTGGCCCGAGCTTTGCGGGCTTCTTGTGCTTCTTTACGGGCTTTCTTTAGCTTGAAGTCCTGCCGATTCGGAAAACTTCATGGGAAGCCAGCAGCACAAAGCACAGAAAACGCATGAGCAATCTCGAACCTGTTCATCAAGCACTGGCTTGGCGCATTTGTGATAGGCTAAGCAGGCCAGGGTTAGACCTGGCTAAAAGTAAAGCGCCTCCACTCCCAAAGCCACCCTTTCTTATTCATCGATGTTTTTGAAACAAAGATATGTATGTGTGTGTGATAAAGGAGTGTGTACGCATCTTTATGTAATTTTGGTACACAGGTACATTTAGATATGCACAGTACATATGTAGCTAATCGAAACGCACAAGCTATGTCAGCCTGGCATTACTGAACATGGCCAACAGCATCAGCTACGGACGGCGCCGTCATCGTCATCATCATCATCATCATCATCATCATCATCATCATCATCAGCAGCAGCAGCAGCAGCAGCAGCGGCAGCAGGGAGGACATCAACACACGGCGCCACCATTTCAACCACTGATCGCTGCCAAGAGTGTCAGGCACCCAAAAGTGCTGCCAACGCTAACGCTGTAGTATTCAGCTCTGTCACATGCAACCTCAAGCAACTTTTGACAAAGATCCAGCTGTCCATGTTGACATGGTAAAACCCCAAGGCACTTTACTCCCGCAAAGTGCCCATTCTGTTCACTCAAAATGATATTCCTTTTTATTTTGATTTCTGTCATCGGTTCTTATGCAACTGGAGTCCATCGGCTTGACCTTGTGCTTCAGATCCCTTCATCTGAGTTGATCTCGGTCCGTTCACGACTTAGGCTCCAACGGTTTGTCGGAGAAGATCCCCGGCATGGCCAAGACTTTTTTCGACAAAGTGGCTAACTAATATGTTGGAAGCGCGCCCAAAATGGAAAAGGTACGGAAACATGATATTTTTCATAATATGATATGATAATTATGATAGCGTAACCACTTGGATAATATGTTTTTCCACTTAGGTTTTCTTTTTCCTTCCCAACCGGTTTAACAAATGAATAATCATCCAATTACACCAGGATCTTTTTGTGAGGCTTTTGGCTGCCTTGGAGTCTGCCAGCCCAAGTTGAGGCATGAGGCATCTATACCATCTGGAAAGAATCGATGGCGCAACTCCCATTAGTCTTGGTTTTTGTATGCTCCCTTACAAATCGCCATCTTTTGGGAGTTGCGCCTATCTACTTTCAACATGGTGTAAGACAAACAACAGCGCATCAACCACTTAGCCATCCTTTTTTTCGGCCTTTTGCATGCCCATCCAGCCACGGTGGTATCACCGCTGGCGCATCATATGCAGAATGCCGGATCTTCAAAGTTTTTTTTCAATAAGTCGTGGAAAGGTCGACATAAGAGGTAGCCACCAATTTCACAATATGTCAAACTTTGTGATCAAATTGTAGGGATACTTCAGGCCTTCAGGCCGTCATGCCATGAGACTTCAGGAACCTCACCGTTAGTTACCTTGGCATCCGCAGCTTGCATCCGCGGAGGCTACTCACATTCCTCAGGCCTGGAAAGCCAAAAATCGATTCACAAAATCAACAGTTCCAAATTTGGTGCGTCTCCAGGGTTGGGTTGGTTGCCTGTACACTCTGCGTATATGATTAGTATATATACTTATAATATCTATATAACACTATTGATGTGCAATTCTATAGGCATCCCAAATTTCAGCATGAAAAACTTGCGGCTCTGGACACCCATTTTTCTAAGCTCACCACATTTGCCTCATTGTCAGAGTAGGAGTAGTCCGAATAGTCAGACCCTGAGTGGCAAAACTTTGCCCTCTTGAAGGGAATCCCATCACCAGAAATAGCCAGCTCTAAAGGAAGGTGATCACATGTTCCCACCATGATATCACCATTGTTCCGGAAATCCTTCTTATTCACCCAGCTATTTCTGGTGGATCTAGCTTGGAAATGGGGTAGGATTGCTATGAAGCTGCTAAGGTCAAGGCCCTTCTGTTTGGCCTCAAACGACAATGGCAAAGTGAGAAGCTGGTGGATGAACCAATGGTCGACCCTGCTGCGCCGTGGTGAAGCAGGAGAGTGAGTAGCCAGGAGAGTGGAGAGGGTATAGTGGTGGGGAAAGGGGGGAAGTGTGGGAGTCGGAAAGGGTAAAAAGGGGGGAATGTGACTAGCCGGGATAAAAAATGAAGGTGGAATAGATCGAATAGATGGAGAGGGAGGCAAAGGGAGAGTGGACCAAAATGGCCGACTGTCCCCTGGAAGCAGGAAGGTAAAGAGGGAAGGTAGCAGCCGGATGAGCCGAAATGACTCACCAGGCCACAGGAGGGGTTGAAAGGGGAGAATGAACAATGGTTATGGGTACAAGTACCCATGGAAACGGGCCGGATGCGAAGGGGGAGGTCGGGAAGATCAAATTTTAAATGGTATACAAGAGGGGAGGACAGATAAGTGGAAGGGAAAACATGAGAGGGGAGAAGGAGTATGAGGATTTGGGGGATTGGGAACATCCCCAACGGGCGCATTAGCCCATAAACCCTGCTGTCATACAATGGCGAGATGCCATTGCGTTGGCCCCAAGGATGGAGGGTAGGGGTGGTGCAAAAGCAATTAAAAACGAGAAAGACAAATGGAGCAGGAATGAGCCAGACAGGATGCCCCATTCCTGTGAGATGGGAGAGGGAAGGAGGAAGCCAGGCGAGGAGAAAGTTCTAGCAAAATCTACAAGTAACGGAAGGAGCTTTCCAGATAGCGAGCCGGACAGTATGCCCAGGCTGGCTACAGGCATAGGAGAGAAAAAGGTAGATAAGGAGCGGACCAACAATCGACGCAAATCGAAGGGAGTTAAGGTTGACGAGGGGCGCACACCAGAATGTAGAATTATTGAGCAACGGTCAGGCAGAAGGAAAGAAAGGGTATCATCGGGAATGAAGGGTATAGTGGAAAAAGGAGCCCATAGGGTGAAAGAGTAGGCCGGTATGACCGTACTGATTCACCCCGGGTCCTAGGGGGGGTAATCGAAAGACAAGTCTAACGGAGAATAAGGAAATCGATGCCAACAAAAATGGAGGGGGGAGAAGAGGTGGACAACCGGCGGGGAGGAGAACGGTGTAGCCCGAGAGCACAGACCCTGTTTGAGTGAGGCGAAAAATAAAGAGAAAGTATCTTGCAGTTGGAAGGGAGCAGGAGTGCACCGAAACTTACCGTCCGCCGTTCAGTTATCAACGCCATGGCGCAAGAGGTAGGGTGTTGATGGAGAACAAAGATCCCTAACAGGGATATGCATCGCGCAGCTTGTCATTCAAAGAAGCCAAACGGCGCGTCTGGCCTAGGAGCCCAGCAATTTTCAGCAAGAGGTGTATATACCTTGTACATGTTTTAAACTCTATGTAAATATGTGTATATATATATATTTATACGCATAAATATATATATATATATATTTACATAATATGTATTAATGTGTATGTATACAGTGTGTAGGATCTATATATATATATAATCTTGANTATATAATCTTGAAAAAAACATCAAGAATGGATAATGTGATGATCCGATTGATCCCTTGGCCTTGTCCTTATCATCGGCATCTTCTTTGTCATCTGCTTCATCATCCTTAGCCTCGCGAAGTTCATGAGCCCAGAACTTCTCTGGCCCAGTCTTGACAGGTCATCCCATCCAAATTCAGCAGTAGCCCAGTATGGTGTTACAAGACTTGAATCATGTTCGCATGATATCACATATGAATACATATGAATCATATTATTTTTGCCTTTGTTATGTTGCGTCATGGTAACCAACTATTGAGTCAATGCGGTTTGTCAGGTTGCAGCCGCCTCACTGTTCTCAACCTCTGCACAGTGTTGCTTCGCACTTTGTAGCTTGGCATCAGCAGCCGTAAGCCTGTCAGCCATGGTCAGCCTATTGCAAGCCACATCTGAAATTTAGGAACTAAAACAACGCAACGTGATTCGAAATAATTACAGAGAAGATATGATAATTGATACATGTATGTAAACCGGTGCAAACCTGTACATAAGAAGCAATAGCTGCATCACGATTGTAACATCACATCATATTGTGCGGATTGAGTTTTGGACGTGCAGGATGCGTGGGATTTGACACAAACGGAAAGGATTGAGTTGTTTTGCTTCCCAACATGGAAATAAATACATACACACCATAGACAATATGCATAATATGCATACATACATAGAAACACATTAATCCTTTTTCTCGCCCTAGGCATATATCACCAGGACCCCTTGGAAGAAACGCACCCTTTGTCAGCTTCACGGTTTGCGAAACACTGGCCCCACAGGCCAAAGGAAAGTCTCACGGCACCCAAAAGGCCACGAATCAAGGCAAGCTGTGATGTGCATGGTGTGCCGCCACTCAACGGCCAGTTCCATGAATTAGAATGGTGGGACATGCAGTCAAAAAGGGGTGTCTTTAGAAAATCCTTTCCAGATTCATCCTGTGTTTCTGTTGATAATTTTTGATGGATATCTTTTGGCACCTGGTATGATTAGGATCGATCTTGTAAGAAGAGGAGTTGGGATTTTTGAAACTGTTCACCCCAACTTTGACAAATCATGAGAGGTCTATACAGCAGTCACGACTTGACTGTCTTGCCGACAGTCCTGAAGAAACAACCTGCAGCTGTTCCGACTGTTCTGACTGTTCCGTTTCCAACCAGAAAAACGTGGGTTTTCACGGGGATCCCATCCCGCGCTGTCAGGGAGCATTCTCAGAATCCCAAGAAAAGCTTCCCCAAACACGCCAGACGTCCCCACGCTGGAAATTGAAGCAAAGTGTCTTGGAAGGTCCAAGATTCAACATGATTCAACCATCTTCAGCTATGCATTATATGCAGTGACGGGCTCATCGCTGCTCTCCTCCTTGCTCTTGTCAGCATGCTTCGATGCCACCTTGGTGCAAATAAGCACGATAATATGAACTACCGAATGCTGCATCATTGATAGAGATTCTTAGCCAGCTCTATCTTAACTTTTTTTGGGTGTAGATGTACATAAATCGAAGAAATTGAAATGTGATAAAAGTGTGGAGTTGTTTTTCGTTGGCGGATGTTTCTGCATCTGTTTTTGCTTCAAGAGATCAGAGTATAAGACCCACAGTTGAAACAAATGAAACCATGTTATTTAAAACTCCTCGTTTCTTTGGGGATGATCCCTGAAAAACATATACGCACACAAAGATTGATATGTCCCACAAAAGAGGGCTCAGTCCACATCCAAGACTTTTCAAACAAAGGGGTCTGATAATTTCATCAATCCCTTGGATACAGTATTTAAAACTCCTTTCCAAGACTGACCAAAGGGACCAGTCCTTTTGAGATGCAGTTGTCCTTGTTGATGAGCGACCTCAAGCACTCTGGTGCTTTCTGGCCCCGCTTTCAGAGTGCAGCGTTTGGGTTTGGGGATGAAAAAATACCATGTATTGTAAAATGTATAACATATTATATGTGTCATGTGTAGTACACAATTGTTACAGATATTTGAAATAACTATCTAAATATGTGAACCAAGTCTAATGTGTCTGTTGAGTAGAGAGAGAGAGAGAGAGAGAGAGCTCTCGAGCTGTGTATGTTTCGTTTTACGCCTGTGTCAAACAAATCGGATTACATGTAAACTATGGTCAAAATGGACTCAGAAACAAAAGTCTACTTTCGCCAGCAAATCCACCCTGGCCCTGAGATTGCCGAGGAGCAAGATCACGTAGCCAATGACCTCAGCTCTTTCATTGTCAAAAAGATGGAAATCTACACACAAACCAACTCTAACATTGAAAGTGGCGCCATGAGCATGCTGGCTATTATTCTTTCCTCAAAAAAATAGCTAGACATGCAAAATTGAACTAGCCTCCTGGGCTTTGAAAGACAATGGGAAACTCAAAATTCATCGGGTAGAGATCTAGCAGTTCAACTTACACCACGGTGTGGTTTTGAGGCCACAACCGATGCCGTTCCAAGGCCACTTAAACTTGCAGCCACCTCAAGAAAGTGATGGGACCTCTTGGTTCATATATGTTCATATGATGACAGCTGGCCCTCATAATTTGTATGAAAATGATTGAACATGAACATACCAAGTGTACTGTAGTGGTTAGACAGCGGCCAAAAACATCAGGATGGGGTATCCAAATCCAAGTGTGAAATTTTCGGAAAAGTGAAGCTTGGGAGAAAAAACTGTGTAGCCGTGATGCTGCAATAGGCACCACGCTATATCCACCACGCACCAGCAACATAACACCAACCCAGCAATTCCTCAGATGCCCATAATGTGGAAGTGTCTACTGACTCTTGACACCTGAGTGTAGGTCCCTCGACCCCCGAGGTCCCCAACACCCCCAAACCACCATTAATCATCCCGCACCATCCCGCCATTTGCAACAGCCAAAATCGATGTGTTCAGCAGCTTTTGATTCACATGTGTTTGAACAAAGACCTCAACTAGTCCTTGTCTTTGAATTTTCTTTGGAGCCAACTGCGAGACCAAAATGCATACAAAGGACAGGAGTCCAAAGATAGTGGCAAAATATCCAAGTCCTCAGTGAATTCACCGAAATTGTGTAGTTGTGCACCTCCATTTTGGCTTATCAAACAGGTGCTAACTACAAAATCTGTATGCACATACAAATGTAAATACATAATTTCATTCATACATACCAATAACTGTTTCTACAAAATGGGTATGCCCCATTGAAATATCTTTGATGTTGGACGCCCCGAAATCATCTGAAACCCACATAGAAAGGGCGTGGTTCCCATCCAATTCTAAATGGTGTCTGCTGGTCCATCTCTACACAATTGCGCGCCAGCCCACCCGTTATGTAAAGGAAATTGGAAAGGGTATGTCACAAGATCTTTGAAATAGTTTAAGGTGATGATCTTCCACTGCTATCAATCTGATCCCCAATCTTCAAATTGCTTCATGCTGCTTTTCGTCTTCTTTTCCTCACCTCGCAAACACATTGTGGATTTGTTGCAACCCAAAGGACCTTTGTGCATCACCTCCCATATAAATCGTCCAGTGCTCTTGGCTTCACCTGGATGCCTTAGGTGGGTGGCCACGTCTGCCAGCACTTACAGCTCAGTAACCAACCTAACGACGTGGCAGATGACATCTTCGTCCAAGGAACGGATGGGCACATGTCTTTCGAAGCATCGCGTTGAAGGGCTGGGAAGTGCCGAAGATCACCACCACTGAAGGAAAGTGATGCAATGCTGAATGTCATGCCCAAAGTGGCAGGTATGTCAGGTATGCAAAATGCAAAGAGATGTAAAAAATGCATCTGATGGCGGAAGAGTCCAAATCCAAAATCTATCCGAATTTCATTGAGAAAAAAGGGACAGTGACAGCGCACATCCAAAAAACTCCGACACACCTTTTTCCACAGAACAAGGTGCCTAAACCAACCATGTGGTGAAGGCCGGAAAAGTGAATACTATTTTCCTGCACATGCCACACAGCCATTCCAAAGCCCACGAGCTGCACAAACCATCCTCAGGCTTGTCCCAAGTTGGAAGCAATGGAAAACAGCATCAAACCCAGCAAAATCGTTGCTTTTTAAACATCTTTCCAGTAACAGTTGCACTGTTCCAAATATGATACTCCAGTCCTGTTAGCATCAACCTCAGGTTTTTCATTGCTATCACTAATGACATTTCTAAGAAGTATCAAAAAAAAACAAATTTCACCATGGCATAAACAGCTTTGCCAGACTGGTTTTCCGCACGTTTCGCCTGAAAAGTTGGTACCAAAGCTCCAATGATTTGCAGTTTTTTGTGCCACTTAAACCAACCACCCGGCGCTGCATTGGTCACATTCTTGGTGCGGTTGGCAATGGCCACACCCCAAGGGAGCAACATTCCCCACGACATGGCCTGGAAAAATCGACGACAGGCCAAACTGGCGAAACAAAGATTTTGAGCCGGTGGTCAGTAGATTCACATATCCTGCTACCGTTCCGTATGAATGGGTCCGGAGAGTTTTCCATTTATAAACAGACAGGTCAAAAGTGCGCTGAGATGATTGCCATGAAGATCAGGTGCAGGAAGAGAGCAGCACCTGCTTCTTTACTCACGCCTGGCCCAAAGGTATCAGGCATTGAAATACGTGAAATATCGTGAAACACACGAACAACTGGAGGTATCTCTGGCAAACAGTATAAACGGACAACGCCTTCAATCTAGAAAGGACAGGACGATGTTCACTGCTTGTGGTGAGGATTCTCATTCTCTGTTGTCATTCAGTAGCAGACTAGCTGTATCAACATGCAAACACTATTCGATTCAGTAATATGTAATTTATATTTACTTATTTGTGAAATAATATACATACATATTAGTATATAGATAGATTTATTGTCTTTTCAATGACACATTGCCGTCTTACCACCGTCACCATGGTGAGACAGTCGGACGCCGCTTCGTCGTTGGACCTTGTGCTGACAAGGTTTCGAAATCTACCAGGGAGCCACCGCGACTGGTTTGAGTATGCGGTGACAGCTGTGCAGAAGTTCCATAGGCCCAGATAACCTCATCAAAATGGATCGAAATACCAATTTGTTAGACTAACAAACTAAGTGCGCAAATCATATGTTGTTACAAATTGCTTCATTCAGACTTTTTGTAATTACATTGTTTCACGTTTTTGTTGGGCTGAAATTCCGGCTACCAATCCAACAAACCGTAACAAAGCATTGCCAATATCACAACAAAAATCTGGATGCTAGGCTGTTAGACTCAGAGATGCCATCCAAGTAACCATCTGACTGGTACCAGGAGTCATTTGCACCTGCGTGGCGTCTGCTGTTAAGGCCCTCTGAAAACGCATCACTGTCTTGCCAGAGATCACGGAGCAAGAGGAACCCGGCACCGCTACCTGAGATGAAGGGCAGCCAAGTAGGGAACTAACCATGGATCGCGGTTTCATCTTGGTTACAATCATATGCCTATGACAAACAGATATACAAACATATGCAGGAGGTCAAATCTTATTGAAATGTCATGTTGAAATGTCATAATCTTTAAGCCAAAAAACCACAGACATTGTATCATTGCCAAGGCACTCCCCCCGATGGAACCGAGTAGGAGGTGATCCTAAGTGTTTCGTTGAAACCAAGTTGGCCATGAAGAAAAACACCATCCACAAAAAAAACATGGAAAAACATGGGGAAAAACACCATCCAAGGTACCAGTAGCGCTTCACTTCCAATTCGCTGCAAATGAAAGTATCACTACCACCACCACTGCCACCAATCATAGAAACACTGGAACCTTCAGAAAAACCCATGCCTAGCCAACCATCTGTAGCCCCTGTGACCTGCACGGAATGTGTGAATTTCAAGATTTTTGAAGACTCAACGCAGCCAACACATCAGCTTACCATACCCTTGTGGGCACCTGAATGTCCACGCTATCATCACTGACCTCTGCATACATGTGCACATTGGTTCCAATGGCTACTCCTGGCAGAGATGGAAACAAAGAAGGCACAAAGAACCATTCATCTCACCATAGTTCCATGAGAGCCTAATGGTAATTCATTGGATGCCACTGACGTTGTGGTGCTGCCGCTTGTAGTGGTGGTGGTTGTGAAAGGTCCAGCGCCGATGTTGGCGCTCCTCAGCTTCCAATCATCAAACGAAAGACGTTTGAAGATACAATCAGAAGCTCCAATTTGAAACCTCCCCCTATACAGCCACCTTCCAACATTTCAAACCACAACGAAAAAAAGACAACAAGATGCTTCAGTTGATTGCTGCATAGGCACACTTCAGCTGCATACCACATTTCCTGCGAATCGCCACACAAGGCACCTCAACAAGGGCTTCAACATAACAGAACCACCATGGATCCATGGGGGACAAAAAAGGAACTGTGAGTGGCACGAAACGAAACGCTTCCAGAGAGGTCGGAAGGAGACGTCCATACATGACCTGAGTTGCTTGCCATCCGATGCTGCTAGTTGCTTCATCAAATAGAAAACACACACAAAAAGTCATAAATCTCAATGAAAATCCATGAAAATCCCGCATCGAAACGACCAAGCTCCCAACTGTGGCTAGTTTCCTGACTCCAAAAAAAAGGCCGAAATATCCCAGTCAATTCGATTTCCAAACTTCACCGAAACCTGGCCTTTGTACCAGCATTGGTAGATGTAAGCGAACCAAAGCGTCCAGAACTACTGGTGAGTTTCTGGGCTAACCTGCCGCAGCTTTGGGCTGAAAAAACTGAGTTTTTTGTGCATGTCTGAACATGCCCTTGATTTGCATTGATCACATCATCTCAAGTGACTTTGCATTATCACATATTATCACAAGACTTGAAGAACACAACAACAAACAATCAAAAAACATTAAATCCTCACAAAGGACGCAAATGGATACAAATGGTCATAAATATTTTCCAAGATCTAAAGTTTCGAAGCCACGTAACGGAACCAGTGATGTGATAGTGACCTGAAGGCAGCTTGGTCAAAATTCGACCTTCCGAAAGTAATGGCAGTTTCAACCTCTCCATCAGGAGTTGCAATTCAGGCATGTGGCTGTATACGAGGAATCTGGAGCGTAGCCATCCTTAGCAAAGTCATCCGAGCTTTGCTTTGGCTCTGCTAACTGAAACCTGACCCCAGAAATGTTAACATGGACAACTTCAGTCAGGTTGGTTTTCTTATCGTCGGCGCACAAGGCGAGTGAAGGTATGAATTTAGTGGAAGGTCTGGATTCGGCTAAACCCTGAAAGGGAAATAATGCCACGGACCACGGAGACGCGCAGATGTCTCAAAACCAAGAGTCTTGTGGGATGTTCGTTGTAATCTTGCAGGTGTCACCACTAGTTGCACCTCAAACTAGTTGCAACCATCCATGAGACATGGATACTCTGAAGCCAACACCAACTGGGCACCAACTGGGCACTAGGCCGATGTTGGCCACGTACATCTGGCCAAATGCACTGCCAGGTGTATATTGAGCCATACAGTCATAATTGCATTGCAACGATCCCGGCCAGGCCACCTCAATTTCCGCAGGAAAATCTTCGTTTGCAGTCGACTGTCGATATTGCATTTTTTCCAGCTCCCTGTCGATATTCCAAGACACTGCATGGTATAGCGCTGTGAAAACGACCGCGCACCGCACCATGATGAAATGTCACCGGGTAGTCACTGAAAACAGCCCGTTTTCTGTCGGCGATTTTGGAGTCTCAAAACCGCGGGGTTCAAAATGGTCACACCGGACGGAGGCTCCAACAACGCTTGCAAAGCCAGCAGGAGAAAAAAACAAAATAAACAAAACAGTTGGCAAATCTTGGATTCCTTCAAAAAAAAACGTCTTCATTAGTTGTGTGTTACTGTATCCCCGAATTGCACCTTTGGTTCACAAAAGACCAAACTTGCATCCTTTTTCCCAAACCAACCAGTGGAGCTTCCCACATCTCAACTCACGTCCACCTCTGTTGTGCAGCCTCTTTGGCCTTTCGTTGGGCGGCAGGAATCGCTTCTTCTAAAATCTCCTCTTTGGCCTGATCCACAGAGTGCCATAAGGCGGTAAGGATGTGGGGGGGAAGGGAATTGCCCGAAACCTGCGTCCCAAAAAAGAGCTTTGTAGATGCACTTCGGAGGGCCATTCCGAATTAAAGTGGTGAATCCTTTACAGCGGCCGGATCAAAGCGATGATATAGGGTGTAGGAATGGAGTGTTGCAGGGCGATGTGTTTCGATTGTGGAGTCACTGGGGTTGGGATCCGATAAAACCAAGAAATCGTTTCAACTAAAGTGATATATTGAATACAGGTGATTTGAAATGTTGTTCTTTTCGGGATATCCAGAAGAAGCTTCACCAGGTCCGTGTTCCCAGTCTTTGGGTCTTGGTCTGGACCAGTAGCTCTATTGGAAGGCAATTACCGGATGCAAGGCAATGCCATCAGGAAACGGAACACTACCTTGATAGTATGAAAAGTTTCAAGAGATGTATGCATACACTCCAGATTTCCACATACACTCCAAAATATGAATGTATGAAATGGACGTATGACAGAATGATAGTAGTAATTAGTGTATTCATGTGCAATAGGAATACACATGCCATCTTGCCTTCTAAATGGTCAAATTCTGAATGAATACCTAGTATCTCAATAAGTCTGTATTATCTAATAATTATGATAGAAATATATAGAAATCAGAATCCCCATCATCAACATCCATCCAACTGACTGCTGTTCTGGCCTTCGCCACGCTGGCCTCCGATTCTTCCTTGAGTCGTGCTTCTTCCTCCACCATGGCCTCGACGAGACTTGAATGGACACAAAGATCCTCTAATCATATGATACAGTAGAATGTAATGATTGCATATTATTGCACAATATGATATAGTATATATTCAATTATATCATATCTATTCATTTGTTCCATTTTACGTAACATATGTTGAATTATGGTGAATATATCTCATGAAAGTCGTTGTGAATCACAGTGAAACATAGTAAATCACTCTATTCT
The DNA here is from genome assembly GCA_000507305.1 of Breviolum minutum Mf 1.05b.01. NCBI lineage: Eukaryota > Dinophyceae > Suessiales > Symbiodiniaceae > Breviolum > Breviolum minutum. The sequence continues at coordinate 119,621 of DF239830.1, forward strand.
ATCTTTCTTTCATACTCACTCGTGAAGCGAATCTCATATCAATAACAAGTAACAATAGTAGTATAGTTGTATACAAGAATAATATAAGAATGAGTTTAGCCCTTTTGAAAGCCAACTGCTTGATAGTACTTGGATGTGTCTACTAATTGTATTCAAGGAAGATGCTGCCAAGATTCCAAATCGGTTTGGACTCAAGATATTTTTTCAGCCGAGCAGCTTTTGCGACTTCTTGTTGAATTCGTGCTTTTGCCTAGCCAGCTTGAAGCAGCGAAACATACAGAAACATTGCAGCGAAACACCCGTGGTGTCAGACCGGAATCTCTTCTTGGAACCGCCCTGGGAACCTTCTCCACATCCTCTTCAAACTCTCGGTGTGCTTCAGCAATTTTCTCATCTCTGATCGCCTGGCAAAGCGAATGATAAACCCCACCTTGATATCAATGTTCAGTCAAAAGTGTGACGAAATTGGAAGGGTATCTCTTCAAAAAAACGAATCTATATATTATAGAATCTAGAATTGCAAACAAGTTGTTTGTCTCCCACACTTATTTTTGGGCGGTTTTTCCTATCATGACCATTTTCTTCCCTTGTTTTTGGGGGCAACCTGCAAATCTTCCAGAGCTCTTTGGATGGCTTCCTCTCTGGAAGTTTCCGAATCCTCCTTGGCCACACGGAGCCTCAAGGGTCGATCAAAAAAGACCCGGTTCGAGGGTTGCAGACCATATTTCCTCAATATTTCCTAGCTGTTAGATTCGCAGAAAAATATGAAAAATGCATTTTCCTGAGATGCTGAGATGCTCTGCGTGACTTTTGTATCTTTTTGTTGTGTTTTGCAGGGGATGCGATATACCGTACCTACCAAACCCTGAGATGCAGTCTGGGTCCAAGGTCTTCAGTCTTGCTATATACATTCACGTGACTTTTCCCTGTTTGTGATCTACAGGCCGCCCTGCTGTTCATCAAGATCAATGCGGGCTTGTAGGCCCGCTGCCACCACCTGGATTCTGGAATGGAAGGGCCTTTCAAAGACATTGCTCCGCTACCAGTACTTTTTGTGTTTTAGAAATTGGACCCGGTGATGATGATGATGATGATGATGATGATGATGATGATGATGATGATGATGATGATGATGATGATGATGATGATGATGATGATGATGATGATGTGGTGATGATGTGGTGATGGTGGATATGAAGGTTCACTTCGGATGGTCATCGGAGGATTCAAAAAAATGGTGTCCAAACCCTGACACCCCAGCCCATTCTGTCATAGAATTAATCGGCCAGAGCAAAGAAAACTCTAAGGTTCTAAGGTAACACGCCAGGTTGTTCTCCAACCCTCATTGGCGTGATCATGATTTTTTGTGTAGCATTTTGATCCTGGCACTTCTTCGGGTATCAGCATGAAATAGCATGAATGCATCCAAACTTTATCTATCACATGATCAAGATCTGGGGTGACATTTTTTTTTACACAGCAACTCTTAACATTATCAGCATTGCAAGACTACCTCCGTTTGCCCACCCCCAAAAAAATTAGATAAAAGGTTCCAAAGGCCTCCCAAATCACAAAAAAAAATCGGCTCAGATCCTGCGGGCCTGCTTTGTCACAGACTCATCAGCCTTGAAACCATGACTTCTTTCTGGAGTTGTCAAGGTCAAATGGAAAACGTTCCACTGAAATTCAGAAGGGATCTGCCTTCGGAAATTGGGATTTGCCCCACCCATTAACAATGACATTCAGGCAGTATTTTCGGGATTTTCGAGAAAAATATGGACATCTTGTAGGACATGCTTTGCAAAACACATCTTTATTAAATGTATTTTGTGCGGTCCTTGGGAATTGTGGGGCGGGGGAATCCCACTTGACAGCACCTCCAATTCAGCGCTGAGCAGTTTCATCTCAGCATTTGCTACTGCTGTCTTCGCGGCCTCCAGGTCAAACATCCCCAGCTTCCAACGATGCCAGCGATGTTAGCAAAAAACTCTCAAGTTCAACTGCTTCCAACTGAACCCTCATAGACCCTGATCTTCTTCAAAAAACATGTTGGGACATCAGCTTCATGCCCAAACCAATCATGTGTTGCCAGCATACCTTGCCTGCACTTCTGCTTCAGCTTCTGCTACTGCAGCACGTGCAGCCTTTAGCGCCTCTTCTTGAGTTTCCTGCGAAATGCTCTAGGGTTGAGTTGGGTTTATCATACGATGCTTATATATACTTATATCATGTGTGTACGCATGGGGTATTTATACTGTATCATTCAATATTTTTCATTGACTAATTTACCTACAACCAATCATTTTCGTGTATGCCTTTGTGTGCGGCCACTCCTCTATAGGGATCAATATGTTTTGCCATCGCTGAATTCACACCCGTGCTCCTTGTCAGATGCTTCCTTCTGAGATTCCTTCTGATCCTCTTCTGATTTGGAAGCCTCTTCCTCACTGCCAGCCTGACTGCTAAACCCCAGGCAACCAGGTATTTGCATCCCTCTACATGATTAACATAAAATTTGAAAGAAAGCTCTTGGAGCACGAGATTCTTTCATAGTCCTGTACCATATTCACATTGTTATTTTGGTCCAGGTTCTTAAGGCCCATCAACATCAGTGTGCATCATTGACTTCTCATAACTTCTCATCTGGTTGGTGGTTGAACCAACCGTTTTTTTATAATAAATATGCAACCTTCAAAATTGGATCATCTCCCCCAAGTAATGGGTGAATGTGTCAAATATTGGTCAAAAACCACCATCTGATCGTCGAACATCATCTCTCCCACCGTCTCCTCGGCCTCAGAATCCTCTGTTGCTTCGTTGGACTCCTCATCTGAGTCCTCTTTCTCAGAAGCAGGTCGTTCTTGTGACCTCGGTCGACGCATCATCGAGGTCATCATCCATGTGATGTCGGATGAACCCTACGGGGAAAAGTATGGAAAAAGTATGGGAATCCTGGGGGATCATGGTAGATTGCTATGACAAGCATTCCTTCAGCTACGGTATGCACTCTGCACTTGAGTAACGTAAGAAACTACTGGTGACCTTGACCTTACCGTAGACAGTAGACCCCCTGAACTGGCTTGGAATGTACGACAGCGACCATTAAATTCCACATCCAAGATGTGATATGATTGGACAACACATGATCATACTTCACATTGGATCTTGAAGGTTTTGACTTTTCATCGTGACCTCTCCTTGCAATGTCATGGGGCGCTTTTCTTCTTCTCCTTCGGCCATGTCGACCACCTCGCCGTCTTCGGCCTTTTTGATCAAAGGAACTCCAGTGAAACTTTGCTTTATAGGGGCTTGGTCATTGGTACTAAAGGATTTTCCGTGCCATGCGACCTAGTTCGACCAAAACGGGCACATCTTGCCATGATCAGAACAACCAAAATGTGTGGAAAAAAAGCCGGATGTCTTTTGTCTCAGAACCCACCAAAATCCAATATCTTTGGGCACCCAAAATGTCTCCAATCCCTGTTCTTGTCTAATCAAATCCCTCCGAAATCCCCGTTTTCCTCTAAATAATATCTGATGGCATTATATCAGTAGATGTTAGACTAAATTGTACCGATTCAGTGTAAATTTTTTTTGGTCTAAAATCATCCCAAACTCTGTCAACATTCCCTCCAATTCCCTCCAAGAAATGCCATGGTTTGACTCCACCTCTCCGCCGTCCATGACTCGCTGCGCGGGCACCGCGCCGAGTCCGGTGCCGCCGGGTCCCCCCGTGGGTTTCATGGCGCCGCCGGCGGCCGCGACCTGACGGGAGCATCATGGGTGGATCTATACTCGAGCATAACCATGGGTAGTAAGTCCCCTAAGGATCAGGTTGTGGGACCCCTTCCAAACAGCCGTTTTTTGGCCTTTAAATGACGTTTACTAACTACGTACTAACTGAGATGATCCTCCAAGTATCCCCTAGCCCCAGTAACAAAATTCAGATTTAGTTTAAGTTTAACTATAGGGATTCCCGAGCCTAAAAATATTTATATGTCATCCTGGTGGTAAGGATTGCTTTTTTGGGTGAGGGGATAGATCCAAAGCATCAGATTTTTCTCGTAGAAAAATGATATGAAAAATATTGCGATAGTTTTTTAAGTAAAATGTTTTTTTTCAATGGTTTTGAGCTCCAAATGAAGGAAATGATGTCGGATTTTTTGAGACGGGGCAACGCAATGTAAATCACTTTGGCGTATGCCAAATCCTGTACACGCTAAAGGTGTCGGAACGGTACGGCGCATCTTGCACAACATGGCTTGAAGCTTGCGCCAAAGGTGACACTGAATGGCCTTCATGTCATTCAATCATAGTTGAATCCAGGTCAGCGATTCATAAGAATCCGACAGTGCTGAAACCACTTTGGGTAAAACGGGGCATCTTTAAGCCGGTTTGAATGTAGCTCTTTCGAAGTCAAATCATCGGGAACATTTCCCTGGCAAGGTGGTATGGCAGCTGCGATCACATGGTTTGGCAAGGTGCAAAGGAGCCACAGGGGCAGGTCTGTCCCATAAGCTATCCATGGTTTCATCTCGAGTCTAGTGCTTTCTTCATGAAACTACTTTGTATATCTTTGTATCAGTGTGGATCTTGTTAGGCAACTCTGACCTTAAGTATCAGTTTTCATTCATCTGCTTTACCAGGATGAAGCAGTCATACCCGTCATAGCATGAAGATTTCTGAAGCAGTTCCTGTCCAACCCGGCCTTTAAAGATTCTTGGACACCTCCATGAGCAACTCCGCTGCACAACATGCGGCTATTGTGCTACCTTCCCAAGAGCTGAGAATTCACCAGTGGAACGTTTTGGACCATGTAGAACCAGCGATGCAAACTAAAATGATTAAACTGATACTGGTGCTGGTGATGCATAAAAATTGAAACAATGATGGAATTTTTGACACCCCTGATATTTTCCGAACATGTCCCTCACAAAATTCTGAACAAATTCCCCAATTTACCAGGGCAAAATCTCTACCTTCCCCCAAAAAAAAACGGCCTGAGGATGGTGTATCCTCCATCTGTTCCTGGTCATCCTGGTCAAAATCCATGAGGCCCAGGCGCTGCTGCCTGGGCACCCCAACAACCACGCAGTTTCCATAAATAGTGGGTTTTCCCCCCAAATCATCCATCAAAAAATAGGGTTTTCCATTATTTTCACCATCCATTTTCATGGTTTTCCCCAATTTTTGGAAACACCCATATGCACCTTGCGCATCTTGCGATCTAAGTCACACTTCCATCGCAGCTTGCAACGCCGACTGCTGCGCACAAAAGGATCGCGATGTACCATCGGTTGGCACTTCCTCGGGTCTTCAGAGACGTCACGAGTTGCTGAATAGTGAGAGGCTACGGAAACACGTCTGTAGTGCTAGTTGACTTGTATATCCCGCCAAATGGTTCTAAATATCACTCATATAGATTCATATACGAAGTCATCTTATAAAGTGATGGAATATTCTTACAGGCCCGTCCCATAGTTCTTTAACTTCAGAAAGTTCCACTTTCTCGCATCCAAGTGGCCGAAGTGGATCTTGATGATAAGCGTCCACACCTCTGGCAGACATATAGCTGAAATGGGCGCCCAAGAAACGCACGCTCAAACGATTTCAAAGCTAATTGATGCTGAATTAGGTCGATATTTGGCACCTGCTGTTTTGAAAGACATTCGAAAGCAGTCACTGGAGTTGTCCAACAAAATTAGGGGCTTGCAGCGCACCAACACGAAGCGTGAAAAACTGAAAAAGGATCTTTCTGTTTTTAAGTGAAGGTCGGCTTCCTGAAGGGGTACCGGCCGATCACTACGAGCGTTCTGCGTGTGTTTTTCCTAAATGAGAAGTCCCTTGGCCTGTAGAATGCATTTTATGTTTCCCCCACCCAAAACACGTTTTGCAAAGCAAACGTAGCATATCACCCCACTAAGTGGGACGTGCCCTTTGGAATTGGGACCAGCGGTTGCGGTGGCGATTGACTGTGGCCAACCAACCCAAAGATCAATGGGGATTTTTGAAAGTTCGTAGCCCGCTAGTTTCTCCATGTGAAACCAGTTTGCTGGCTCTTTCGAAGTTTTTGGTCAGGAAATCTGCCAGGAGATTTACAGCATTTAGGCATGCAGCTCTTGGGTCGTGGACCATACAGAGCCGTTCGCACTGACAAAGATGGTGGCTTTGTTTTGGTTCCGAAACATGTTTTTATCCCGGAGTTGTTGCGAATTTTGAGCAAGCCTCACAGATATGCTGAGGTGAGCAAAACTTTCGATTTTGGTGAATCTGTTGTGCACGGTTTTGTTGACATTGTTCTTTCTAATGTTCCAGGACATTTGGAGGACGATGAAAAGACTTCTTTCCTCAGATCCATATTGCAGCCTCTGAGAGGCAGAGTGCAAAATGTCTTTTCGAAACTAAAATGCACAGTCAAAACCCACAAGAGCCCTGGCCACGTAGAGTGGCGTGGCATCCACAGCACTGTAAATACTCCGTTCACTGGTGCCATTCGTTTTATCGTTTATTTATTACGACCGGTTCTGTCTTCACCTGAGCATTTACTGAGAAACAGTGAAGCTTTAATAAAAAAACTTGTTTTGTTGCGAGTCTCCTCCGGAAGCCGCTTCCTAAAAATTGATGTTAAAGAATATTTCATGGAAGGGCTTCACTCTCAATTTGTCCAATATACCGAGTTTGTTGAGATGAAATGGCGACCTTTTTATGAAGCCGTTCTCCAACACATCTTGGAGACTCAATTTATTGAGGTCGAATCACTCGATGGGCGTTTGTGGAAAGCCATAAAAAGGGTCCGACATTTTAGTGATTTTGGGCGGCTCTCACACATCTCGTATTTCATTTTCAAATCCTTGCGGGAGCGAAAGCCCCGTTTGGAAATTGGAAGCAGAATCTGTTGATGAATTCAGTTGCCTTTTTTGGATTTGACTCTTACAAAAGGTGGGCGATGGAAATCCACTGGTTTGCTTCATGTTGGGATTTACCATAAACCCACCAGTTTGCACCAACCGTTGGCGCCACACTCGGCACATAGGGTGCAACACTAGGTTTCTCCTTGAGGTTTTGCATCTTAAACGACGGTTGGCTGCAAGGTTTGGCACACTATGCAGACCATATCCAAAACAGCCGCCCTCAGTAGCTTCCCATGAATATTTAACGTCAAGGCTTATCATTCAGCATGGGAATTGTCACGATTCCGATCGATTTTGTGGAAAGTGCCAAGTCCGTACCATGCTGCCTTGATGCGATTCCATACGAATCCAAGTCTCATACGCACTGGCTGCTCCCCATTTACATGTTCGTCTTGCTAAGTTGAGATGCGATGGTAATGGTGGAGATTATATTGGTTGGCAGGAGGGGATAGAGGAGGAATAACCTTCAAATCTTCACTAAGCCCTCAGCGGTTTGTGTAAACTGAAGATATACACTATGATCCTGAATTTTTGGATCAAGAAAAGCCACACAGAGGTTACAGGCTAAACCCCAGTTGGAGTTCTCAAGGCTCCAGTGTGGCTTGGCAAGCACATTTTGCGCCCGCGGTCAAAAAGACCTTTGTGCCATTCCGTCCGTTGATTGGTATCCACACTCGAAATTTAGCTAATATGCATCTTGCGCATGTTGCGATCTAAGTCACACTTCCAGCGCAGCTTGCAACACCGACTGCTGCCCACAAAAGGATCGCGATGTCCCATCGGTTGGCACTTCCTCGGGTCTTCAGAGACGTCACGAGTTGCTGAATAGTGAGAGGCTACGGAAAAACATCTGACTGTAGTGCTAGTTGACTTGTATATCCCGCCAAATGATTCTAATATCACTCATATAGATTCATATAGTAAGTCATGTTATAAAGTGATGGAATATTCTTACAGGCCCGTCCCATAGTTCTTTAACTTCAGAAAGTTCCACTTTCTCGCATCCAAGTGGCCGAAGCGGATCTTGATGATAAGCGTCGACAGATCGCATCGTTTTGATCTGTGCCAAGATCTTCCCCTGCGAAGAAAAGAATCAAGAAAGGCATCAAGAAAAACAAAGGCATGACTATACAACAATCTATTTCAACGTGCAAGTGAGTAAATATTTCCTATCAACAATATGGAGACACATTCTGCATATATATATATATATAGAGAGAGAGAGAGAGAGAGACATGCTGATTCCACACCTGATTTTTGGACGCTTTCAAGTTCGCCTCGTTAAGAATCAAACATCTACTAAAACAGATGTTTGAGGTGGGTTTGGATACTCATATAAATCTCTTGAAAGATCACTAGCAACGTCTTGTGAGTTTGTTGGCGCCTCTATCCTCAAGTGGCTCCGTAAAGCTTCGGAACTCTGGATCCTTCGTTTCCTCTTCTGCAAGGGAGGCTTCTACTAGAGCTTCGCCCATCGCAATTTCTGCAGTTTCCGCAGCGACGTCCCCTGTGTCTTCCGCAACGGGACTCCGGCCTAGCCATCGTTGCCATCTTGTTGTCCGCATACTTTTTTTTTAAAGGGATGCCTAGGAAGAAATCAAGATTTTTTAGTGAATCAAGTATCCCAACTGTGCAATATAAAAACATCAATGCGCAAGGCATTCACATTACATGATGGATCATGTCTTTGATGCAGTACTTTATGCCTTATGCTCAAAAAAAGCGGAGAGAGACTGCCAGAGAGACTGCCACATTGGCAATCAAGAAGCACATCATAGAGATTTCATGTGGCACTGGGGAAATTCATTTGGGAGGGCTTCCCCTAAAAAGCATGTTCAAAAACACATTTCCGGGTAAGGTCAGATGAGGTTTGTTGTAGTTTGCCCCTTTCTTTTTTACGAAAAAAATCACCTCCAAAAAGGGCACAACTTTTTTCAAAAAATCCACCCTGCCTGGCATCAAATTCATCTCCTCCACTTGAGTTTCGACCTTTTGAGCCTCGGGCATATCTATTTTGGGGCTCGTACCGTCAGTACCTTTGCAGTTCACTAGGAAGCTGTTGATCTCCTCATCTTCCTCAATGACATTGACACATCCTGGCCATGATTCAAGGATTCCTAATCAAAAGCTGCCCAAATGATTGATGAAATTTGTGTGAGGATTTCATTGTGAACCGAATTGCGGTATTCAATATATTCAATTTATTATAATTATATAGTCAGTGAGGCCGCTATGCTGCTATGTTACAAGTGCCAAATCCTCCGATGCAGAAATTCATACGCTCGGTCTGTCTCTGCTCCTGGAATCACATCCCTCACCACGGACTCAGGACGCGGAAGATCGAGCGTGGATCCATCGCCAGGATCGGCCAAAGCGCTTCCCCAATCGTTGTCATTGTCTTTCAGAATAACGGATCCTGGCAGACTTCAGGTGAAGGGTTCATATTATATGACCCATTAGTATTGTACTAAGAGTACCTGAGTACCACCATACACCTACAAATCATATACGAAAACTCAGAAGAATCTATAGCCACAAGTGGTCAGCCAATTTTTCGCCAGTCCTTGCGCAGCGAAACGCTCAGCCCTAACTCCCTCGGCTGATTTGCTGGACCTCCTTCCGACAGGCTCCTGCGTCAACCACGGGTGGTGTAGCCATTCTTCATCAACTAAACATGCCTGTATTTAAACCAAGAATTTGATAGAGTAACATGTGCAATTCAAATGCCTCTGTGTATGTACACATGTCTTTGTGTACACACCCTGGAAGTAGTCCAACGCAAGACCAAACAAAGAACTCTTGTAGTGGATCATCCATGAGTCCTTGCTATGGAACAAAATGTAGCTGACAACACTCTTTGACTTCCGGGCTATACAAGTCTAACAGATACCATAGTGGTTACCATAGCAAAAGTGTAGAAGAGAAAAACGTGCATGGAATTGTGTATATACGAGTGCGGGAGTGTTTAGCCAAAAAAAAAGATCTCTTTGTGAAACATGGTTTACCTTTCAAAACTGAGCAATTATTGAGGAACGGATGGTGCCTGGATGACATAACGTGGCTTGCGTCGCATCGAGCTACGCAAGGAATCAACCCACTGGGGCTCAGTGGTCCTCAGCATCCCGTTGCAGGTAGAGGCAGGTGACTTGAAACGCGAGGTTTTTGACTTAGATGATTTTTAAGCGCAACCCATCACATGCGCATCAACTATATCTATATCTTGTATATAATTATAATTATATAATATATATGTATATTGATATTAGATTTTGTTACATCATGTGATATTTTGTTTTATTGCATCAAATCGCATCAAATTATAAGACATCAGATTACATTCTATTATCCAGTTGTTAAAATGAATAAAAATACTACACTACATTGTATCTTATATTATCCTGGAACTCTGGTGAAACACCAGATTTGGAATCATCCAATTGAATCAACTTATTAACGATTTTTCAGGTTCCGGGACGATATTATGTTGTATGATATCTTGTCATATGCTACGAACTGTAATAAGATCTTATATATTTATACCTTATATCTGCTTTTCGGGTGACAATGTTGATGGAAGAAATTCTGCGCCACTTGAATTAGGGAAGTATTTTATGCTATGTCTATGATTTCTTCCATCAACTATCATTTTTGGGTACTTCCAGGTATGAACATGCAATACTGCCTGAAGCATATGCCTTGTCTGCATCTTAGTCGCCCTTTTGCCAGCAAGCGCTTGATTTTGATCTCCATTCGTCCTTAGACAGTGGGCCCAGTATGGCGCAGTGGCAAAGGCTATATGCACTTCTGCGGGTTGGTGGTTGAGGTTGCGTGCTGTCGCGGCTACTGCTGCTATTGCTGCTGCTCTCCTACTCCTACTCCTACTCCTACTCCTACTCCTACTCCTACTCCTACTCCTACTCCTACTCCTACTACTCCTACTACTCCTACTACTCCTACTACTCCTACCACTCCTACCACTACCACTACCACTACCACCACCACTACGACTGCGACTACGGCTACGACGCCGACTACGACTACGACTACGACTATGACCGCCACACAAAAAAAAAGAGCGACAAACATGTAAAAATAAGGATGCAATTACAGTGCGTGTCTGAGGAGTAACACGGGATGAATAAACCGCTGGTGGTGTGATATGGCTTCATTTAAGCTAGATTTGAATAGTCACTTATCATTTGGAACGCTCAATTGACATCATTAATCAATCGTTCATCAACATTCATCAAATACAAATATACCTGGAAAACAAGTTGCTGTGGATTTCCAGCAACTTTACCCCCAAAACCAGCCACAGTTGCCTAAAAAAATGGTACTTTCCTATGTTTTCCAGGTAGTTGTAAATCAAAATCCATGCTTGGTTGCAATCAGGACTCGTTCTTCTTTCACACGCATTCGTTGCCATTCCCATGATTCCGGGCTGCGATCTACGAAGGTTGCACGTCTGGCCTCTACACCTGCAGAGGGGGATCTCACTGATCCAGAAGCATAGAAAGCATATATGAAAGCATCGTAAAAAACGGGAGTAAACGAGTGGAAAAGCACCACCCCCCAAAAAGAAATAGTAATGAATCTTATAGAAGCAATCCAGATATTCCAGCTCACATGTTCCGATCTTCGCTTCCACGTTCTCTCACTGATCCAATTTCCGGTCCTTCCACTCCCTCCCCCACAGAAAAAAGGCACCAAAAACATCCATATATCCGAACTCCGAATCCATCCCCCCAATTTTTGCTTCCCATTTTCCCCCCTTTGGGCACTTTGTAGGACTCGTGTTTTCTGCTGCCCCGCATCGAAGGAGCCCAAGTTCGTGAAGCCTTAATTTTTTGCACCCAAGGTGGAAGGCAGAAATGGCAGAAGATATCCACACAACACTGCAAATATATGCAAATATGCTAATGGTATGGATGTTGACAATGTTTGATGATGTTCGATTTTTGTTGGATGCTTTTTGGGATCTTTTGGGTATAGTGATTGTTGATGGATTGTTGCCGAATGGTTGTGCTGGTGGTGGTGCTGCTGCTGGTGGCGGTGGCGGCGGTGGTGGTAGAGGATGTAAACTTGTGAGCCATTTTGAGGAGGAACGTCTCCAAAAGACATCTCTCAACGCAAGTTAAAGCAATCAAAAGCAACCAGCTTGAAGGTGCACACCATGGATCATGTATTTTTGGATATTTTTGGTACTTGAAACTTTCACAGGTTTGACTGTCGAGAATCTCACTTAATCTTGCCATGCAGCAATCCAACCATGGCAACCGACGTGTGCGATCCATCGTTGCGGAGGTGCCCAGGGACCAGTAACGGTGCTTGAGAGTGCCGACGGCAAGGCATGTCTTCGACGGCCAATCATAGACATGAGACATGCCGCGGAAGGCCATATTATTGACTTACGAAAGACAATGGGAAACACATAGCCGCAGCCCTTCAATTTGACAAGCTTCGAATTTGATCATAAGTCAACGACCTTTGCGGTTTCCCCCAGCCTCGACTCCTCCGTTTCAGTCGCCGTCCCGTCCGCCCCTCACCCTCGCGACCCTCGCGGCCCTCGCGACCCTCCCGCCCGTCGCGGCCACGGCCCTCCCGACGTCCACGGCGGCGCCGAGAACGGCGCCGGTGCTCCGCGCTCCGTTCGCTGCGCTCGGGCTTCTCGGCGCGCCTGCAGCCGTTTGAAGTTGCCACTCCCTCGTGGCTAAGTCTGGAAGTCACAAGCTGATTCATGTTCAGATTCACAAATTTATCACTGGCTTCTTTTGCAATGTGTGTGGGTGTTTTCTCTTTCAACGCAAGCTTTTGTACATTTTTCCAATCTGACCCATTGTCCCAAAAGTCGTTCCACTTGTGAAACTCTGAGATGCAAACTGCACCGATTTGTTTTTTGCTTCTTTTCGAGGAGACCTCAAAAATCAGCGACCAATGTTGTTATTGCATAGCCACCCAGCTCAGTTGATCTACAGTATCGTGGATACATATAACAAACATGAATATGATGAGATGCTCCACAAATGTTGCTTGTCATTCACGGATGGTGGAGAATCCAACAAGAAAACCCCATCCAAGATCCTCCAACAAGTATGCTCATCTTGTCTGTACCAACTGGTCATCATTCAAGTGTTTTCCCCTGGTACCGGTGATAGGATATGCTAGGGACTTGTGGTTTCTCTTTGGAGTCACCCACCTCGTTCGCGAACGTGGGCGCAATTTGGCTGCCCGCTCACGGGGAACCGACATCACGGTCGCGAAGCTAAGTGGAAAGCAGAAAAATCTACATATCCAAATATCCTCCTCATTTGTATTCTAATGCACTGGATTTCTGGAAAAAGAGTTTCAAATATTTGTTGGCCCCGTGCCGATGTCGAAGCTTGAAGTATTTGAAGTGATTGAAACTTAGAGTCCTTGATTGTTGATGATTGTTGTTGATTGTGGCCTTTGGCCCAAGCAATGCCGTTTCTACCATTGACATGTTCTTCATAGATCTTGAGCCCAGCAACTAGCCCAAAACTGGTATCAACACAACTCAAACATGGTGAAATGGGGTTCCCTTAAAACCCACTGAGCGCCTATTGAGAGTATGACCCACCCTCGTGCAAACGTCCAACGCTGGAGATCATCATCTCCTGATCACCTTTTGTTGACTTCACACACACCGTTGGCTCCAAAATGCTGCGTCGCACTTCCAGCACGATTCAGCATATCACACCATCTCCACCCTTGCACTCATAGCCAAAAAGGACCAGGTTACCGCCAAGTTAAGAAAGTCATATCCATACATATATATATATATATAAATCTGATCAAAGCTGCATGAAGCTTCGATCTTACCTTCAGTCTCTATACCCGTCTGCCATCTTCACACTGCCAAGAGTGCATGAGTTTTGGAGAGCCTGCTACACAGCCATGCTGTAAGATACAGCCAGGGCCTCATTGAGTAAGTCGTAAGACGCCGTACCCATTCTTGTGCCCTGCTGGACTCTGTGTTACATGTTGCCTCACACCTGTTAGATATTTGATGCCTTGACCGCCTTGACGTTTAAAGCCTATGAAGCTCCAGCTTCTTTGAATCGGAGGGCACAAGGTCAAAACCTGTTGAACTTCCTATGGTGATACTTCCTGAGGGTAGATTCCCAGGCCTCTCAAGATCAGGCCTATCTGCGATCTCAATGGCTCCAGGGTCAAGTGGACACAGTGGATACTGAACCCAAAAATCCAAAAACTCCACCGCTTTTCCCATAAGTTTTCCCCCCCTGGCCTGCGATTTTTTTCGATGAAGCCCACTTAGAAGCCAAAGAGGGCCCCCCTCAAAGTGAGGAAGCCATTTTTTTTGACCATCAACAAAAAGCCAACAAAAAATGCTACCAAATCTTAAGAAATCAAGCCGAGGTACATCAAGTCATATGGTGATGGCCTTCCCTTTCCTCCGCCTGTTGACAAGCCCAGCTACTCAAATGGAAGCTGTCGGAAGTCTTCCCCCCAAAAGGTCATCTTTCAAAAGCACCCAGTGGTGCCTTTCATCATAGGCCCGTAGCCCCCACCCTTGCCGTTGTTGTCAAGGTACCTTCACAACAACTCAGTATAAGATGTATAAGTAGACGAAAGCCGATGTGAACGTCTCAAAGGTTTCAAAGGAGAACAAACTAAACATGATGACGATAGCAAAGCGCGTTTTTGTTGAATCGAAACAGCCTAACAGCTCTTAATGGGCACGTCTGGACATCTTTGTCAGTGGCACCCATGAGCCTCAGTACCCAGCGCATTCAAACGGTGGTGCCAACCCTCAGTTTATGTGACTCACTCGTCCCATGTCATCCCTGGGCTCGACCGACTCGACGTAGCGATTGCCCATCATTTGGAAGTTTCTGTCATGGAATGCCCGAATGGCCTGAACACGCTGGTGGGATGAGATCCGAGCTTCTGATCAGAATCCACTCGTAGTAGTGCAATTATCAAGCTTAGAAAAGAAGATCATACTGAGCACTTGGTTAGTGGATCACTATTTTCGGATCAGAATCAGCAAAATATTTTTTTAACTGACTTTTTGACAGAGTAAATCTTGAAAACATTTACAAGTAGTATACCAGTAGTATTTGAGTCGAAGTGATTCATGTCATTATCCCCAAAATATCTCCAAACTGCACTTTTGAAGCGACCGCTTCACCCATGCACAGCGGGGCGCCTCATCATTGGAGGCGAACTCCACAAAGACTTCACCCGAGGGACGTCCGCTGAAGTCTTGCTTCAAATGCACACGTCCCGTCACGCCATAGCCGTTGAAAAATTCCAGAACCTGTGGTTTTTTGAAGGAATTTGTAGGAAATTTTGGGATGCGAAATCCGAAAAAATCCATGAGGGTTGACACCTTATTTGTAGGGATCTAGAATCAAATGAGCCCAAAAAAGACCAAACCAAGCAACCAAGCAATCACTGGAGCTTTTCCCTGCCTGCTCCTTGGTGGCAGAAAAAGGCAAGCCTCGAGCACGAAGCCTCAATGAGTGGCACCACCAGGAACAGCAACAGCCCAATCTACGTATACATTGAGCTCGCAGAGAGAAACAAGTAGAATTCGCAACACTTCAAATTGGCATCTTCACAACTAGACTTCTTCCTGCATGACTAAGCTCTTGACGTATTGCCAGTGGGAGGTGGGGACACCTGGCGACGACATATTTTGCGGCATCTTTCCAGGTGAGCTCAGAAATGGAAGCTTCAATGCAATAGCCCCTAAAATTCAGTTCCACTGTTTTTTTTTCATGGAAGTGCTGTTGTCAAGTGTGATTTTGCGAATTAATCAGAGTCAAATTACCAAACTGCAACCCCCAAACCTTGTCTGCAGGGATGTTGGTTGGAGGAAGAGAAACTGCCACTGCACCATCCCTTAGAATTCCACCGGCTCCACCATTAAAGCCAACGGTCAGTGAAGAAAAATGTAGCTTGGAATCACCATCTTTGAGCCTTAAGCCTAACTATAAAGATTGAAAATGATTGACGGAATTTGATAATCCTATGTATAATAATTAAAAATTATACAATTGTGAATAACAATTGAAGGTCTCACACACTAAATGAGCAATCCAACATTGAATTTAGGTGAGCAAACCATCCAAAGGACTGCAAGCTCATTGGTTCTAAGCTTTCAACCCTCCAGACATCTGCCTCGGAATGTTGCGACAAGATGCCCAGGATAGACATTTCAGAGGTGGATAAATCTTCCTTCAAATTTGGGGGGCATGAAACTAGCAGATGTTCTTTGGAAATGTTGAGCTATCCTCTCCCCCAAAAAAGCTTGAGAAAACGTTTTAGAGACTTCGAAACTCTATCCCCTTCCCATCAGAAAACTCCACATCAAATCAGAATTTCTTAACAGTTACACGGCGACAATGCTTGAGGTATAGTAGGCTCATATGGCTCATATCCTCCCATAGCAATCCCACACGCACTTCCTAAAACCAAGAGACGCCATCTTGCCAAGGGCTGCTGGCTTGCAATCAATCCACTTTCCTCGGTAAACACGGCAGAGTTTCTCAACGACATTGGGGCGTGGCTAGGATTTGCAATGATGATACAATCAGATGTTTGAAATGGATGCGTACAAATACAATTAATATCTTGCAACTTAGGATGCTAAAACAAGATTTTGTTCTGACTCTATTTTTTCGCTGGATCCACTGTGCAGCAGGGTTGATGCGCGTTTGTGCGTGTTGACAGTTGGGAAACGGAGGTGTCCAAACATGTTCTACAAGAATCTAAGAATGGAATGGAAACATTGTCACTTATAAATTTTGCATAAATCTGAGAAGCACCGGGTCCGGAGCATTGGTCTTTTCAGAGATCACCATTGGTCATGTGGTCCCGTTGTCACCAAATCTCACCCACGCAGCTCAGCGGCCATTGTACATGTTGTTGTCATAATTGCTGAAGATCGCCTAAAAATCGCAGGTAACAGCACTGCTACGTCAGAACGCCCTGTTTTCAGCACATAAAGCAACGTAACTCTCAAAAGGATGCAATAAAGAACAGCCTCTTATCAGCAAAAGTTTCAGGTACCTAAAATGGAGGTACTGAACCTTATAAGGGTATTTTGGGAGTGGGTTTTCCCTTACATAAGCCTTACATACAGCTTATATAGGTTTCGGTTTAGGTAATTACCTGAAATGTTTGGTGATCTTACCTTTGAGTACTTTAATCAGTATCCAAAAGTGATGCCCCTTTTTTTTCCCCAAGCTTTTGTCAACTCAGGGATCCTGACCTGGGCCTCAGCCAAAGAGCCCAAGGTTACAAAGGCGAAACCTCGAAACCTCGGTGGGTTTTGGGTGGTGAAGGTTTTGGTGCTTGGTGGTGGTTGAACTAACCAACCCCCTTTGAAAATGGGGGAATCTTCCCCAGGTTTTCAGGGGTGAAAATATAAATAATAATAAAAAGATGTGAAACCATCACCCTGTGGTGTTTTAATGGATTTTTGGGGGGTCTGGTTCTGGCGTTATGAAAGGAATGAAGCTGATTGAAATGCGGAGTTTTTTTTAGCAGGTTGGTGGTGGGCTATATTATGCTATCCTTGTATCCTTGAAAAACCTGAATTACTTATTAAAGGAAAAGAAAACATGGGAACTCCAAAAGACTGAACTTATTTGAATGAGAAAACCCAGTCAGTGATTGATATAGCTGCCATCCTTCATCTTCACTTAGCTTTGATGGAACCTACACTTTCCTTCCCCACAGCTTCCCACGACATACCGTGCGGCCCCTCAATTTGAGTCGCGAGTGTGAAAATGAGTTTTCCATTCAGCAATCCAACGATTTACAAATTTGCGTTGAGCATTGGCCATCCAGGCACCATGTCATGTTTGACTTGACCTTGGGAACATATCTTACGGACCCATCAAAGATCCACACGTCAAGGTGGTTGGGTCGTACTTCATGTCCACTTTCTGCACCTCATGGCTCATCACTAAGGTGAGATCTGCACTCGAAACACCACATGGAAAAGCTGTAAAACTGAGTTGCACACGGTACCCCACTGGGAGAAGTGTTGATAAATGGACTCCTGAGCACAAGCCATGAGGCATCATGGAAAATGTACATTCCAACCTATGACAAGGTAAAGTCTAGGACACATTTCTTCTTCTTCTTCGAATGGCTGAAATCTGGCTCACCAGGTGATTTAGTTTACTGGCCTCTTTACAGGGTTATTTTAACTTCCCAGGTGCCAAATTTTCAGTCATCATCAGTTTCAATACCTGATCAAGTTTCATTCAAAAACATTGGTTACATATCACATCACTTATTAATATGCTAATATACATACCCATATATATATATACATAGATATATTCATATATCTTATAGTCTCATATATATATATACATAGATATATACGTATATACGATATATATATATAATATATATATATATGTGTAGCATAATACAAATCATATATTCTCACGTATATCTATATATATATAAACAAAGAAGTCATTGGAAAACCATTTCCCAACCCCAGAAGAGTCGACGCACCGGTCGCATTTTTCTCCCCCCACCTCCGTCGCATCCCTCGGAAGGCCACCAACAAAGATCACCCTGGCCAGCGGGAAACATCTGCCATGTGCCATAATCTGGAGGTAGGGAATGGGTAGGGAAGAAATCTTGGCAAAAAAAAACAAAAAAATCATTTTGAAAGTCTTGGCTTTTTGGGGTTGGAGGTAGTTGAACAATACTTTAAAAGTCTAACGTTGGCGAGTGGAGCACCTATTGAGACATCTGTCATCCCTTCTTCTGGTGCAACTACACCTCCATGTCTTTCACAAATTTTTTGGGGATGTAGATAAATATGCCTCATTTTGGAGGTGTTTTTGTGGATTCCCATCTCTAACAAACGCCAAGTTGTTGAGATAATTTCGATTTCGTGAAGCTGTTGGACACGACCAGGCTATGGACTAAATATCCAGCTGCCCTTGGGGAGAACACATCAAAACATATTATTGTCATTATCCTCTTCCGGATCTTTTTTGGCCTTTGACATGAGTTAAAGTGGAAAAATCATAGTGTTATTATACATTCATATAAGTTATATACGTATATACTTCTATTAGAGTTATCTATCTCAAATAGGGCCTCATTGTTATCTCTTTTAGATAATTTTTTTCGGTCCATGACTTTTAAGACGTGTCCATTGGCGAAGCCACCGGATCCAAGACATGACCAAGGCCACTCTGAATCTGCCGTGGGATTGCCGGAACCTGGCGGAGACCGAGACCCCGGACACCCGGTGATGTCCCAGCCGAAACTGGTTTTCCCCTACGACAAAAGGCTACCACTTAAACTGGCAAATCACAATATATTATGATTATATGATGTTATAAATTCTAATCATGTTGACATGGAAAAACTCTGCAACTGACGAAAAAAAAAACATGTTTTTTTTGGGGGGGTTTGGTTCTTTTTTGCATACTCTTTCTCCAACAGGTATGCTTCAGCAGCCAACAAAATACCCCACCTTTCTGGCCATATTGAGGACCCGTAGGTCCTTTGCTGCCACCCTTTGGCCCTGGCTTCTCTTCGGCTCAACATTTTCATCCCAACAAAAAGACATAGAAAAAATCATGCCTTGTGACCTAAAGGGCGGTGATTCATTCAACATCTTTCAAGTTCCAATGTGTTCATGTTACGCGATGACCCATGAAATCTTGAAAAATATCTTGACATTTGCAGATGTCAAAAAAAAAAGCGCTTCAAACGTATCAAACTTTGGCTCACAATCTCTTTGAGCTCCCGTGTGCTCAAAAAGGATCCTGTTTCAAGAAACTGATGCTCAGCAAGCCTCCTTTTCCACCCTTCATCATCGCGGCCATGGCTGACATCATCATTGCCATCTGTCACATCCAAGCATTGAAAAAAAAAAACGTGGCATTACTTGGAAAATGTCACCTAGGAACAAGAAAAACCCAACAGAACGACAGAATGTATTTACATGCATTTTCTATATATTCCCACCCGCCTTGCCGAACTCCTTTCCCTTTCCCCTCAAATATTTTGCTCAAGTCACTTCTGGAACATCTAGGATGCATAGCTGAATTATGGCTGCATTTATAAGGAGCTGAGATGGTAACTTGCTGGGTGCCATCCAGCTGAAGTCATCATAGCCACCACCCCAGCTACCCTTGGCAGGTGCTGAACTCCTGCAGCGGTGGAAGACTGGAAAAGGTTAGCTGGCAAGAAAACACCCTCACAGCTGGCCTGTCTCTTGCTGGTTTGCAGTCGATCTGCTTGCCGTGCATCTTCATCATCTCTCTGTTTTCCAAGATCTTAGTATGTGCGCATCAAATTAAAATTCTACAAAGCTCAAAAAAATGGCACAAACATATATATATATATATATATATGCAGTACAAATATATGTATATATATATATATCAATAAATCATTCAAACAAATTGCCAAAATCAGTCAAACTCGAGCTCAATCCTGAAGCAATCTACCGACATCACGTCCTTTTTACAGCCGCCACGCCAATGCTAGTGGTAGCTGATCACTTGATTTTGTTGGATTCCAATCGGCAGGCTAAATCTTCTGCCGTGGTCAGGGACCTTAAGATAGCAAGACCGACAAAATACAGACCTACCCTGAATGCCAGGGGAAAATAGCTGACGTCCAAAATCGCAAAGCTGTCAAGTGTGGCTTGGCCAACTGCTTGCCAAATTATGTCCTGAGGGTGCATCATCTGGGTGCCGGTGAAGATATTTGGCAAAATGCCCACAAACTTCTGCACTCGATCGCAGTTTTCAACTTCAGCAATGTCAAAACAATTTTGGTGCACTTTCGGGTCCCTGAAAAAATATGTTGATTGCATAAAAAAGTATTTTGTGCTATCCATGCACATTGCGAAATACATAGCATAGTATACATATTCTGTACACACTGCCAAACCTTCTGTGTCTGCCTTCTATGATCTTGGATGTGGAATGGTCTCATGAGCATGATACATATTGTCTCCCATTCCCCCCGAGTCTCCTCAGTGGCCCTGAATTTCATGGAACGCAAAGGCCACAATGAAGAAGATTAAAGTCGGAAGGCGGGACCGTTCTTGATGTGCTGGAGATGTCCTGGCCAAAAAGGCATCACATTTGCATGCGCTTCAATGTGCTTCTTGATGCATATAATAACAAGATGTAGGTACCCATTAAATGGGAGCTACCATGTTTGTAATCGCAGGGAATCCTCTCCGGATGATCAGCTTCTTTAAACAAAAAAAAATATCAATATCAACCAAAAAAGTCAACAAGATACTCCCCTCCACTTCAAAATGTTGGCTGCCGCTGCTCCTGCCTTCGACATACGCCATCAGAGGGTCCAAAACCTTGGTATCATCTTGCATGGGGATGCCGGTCATGTCTACACTTCTCACAACACAACCAAAAAAACACATTAATGATTGAAATCTGAAATTAGGCCCAGATGCCCCCAAACTTCCATAACCTGGCAGTTGTTTTTTCAGCTCAATGGTTTCGTTTCATCCGCAAGAGGTGTGTCTGGATGACGAGGAAAAAAGCTAGGGAGAACCTACCACAAAATTCCAAATTCTCAGTGCACCTCTCTTCCACGAGATTGTGGAAGCTGCGGCACGTAAGCTTGGCGTCCTTGAACTTTTACGACTGGCAAGGGTTGTTTGGTTGCTCACTGTTTGGGGGTGAGGTCAAGTTGAGGTGGCTATTACAGTACAATTTGTGACAATTCACCTAGATATGACGTGCTTCAATCGCATGTGTTTTTATATCTTGAAACCAGAGCACTGCAGCTTGTCAATCTCACTGAGCCACATCTAACAAAGAAAACTCCTAGCAAGCGCGCCAACACATTCATCTGGATCCCAAATGATACATGTACATATGCATATACAGATACATATGCATGCACAAATCCATCATCCATCATCCATCATCCGTCATCCATCATCCATCATCCATCATCCATCATCCATCGTCCATCATCCATCATCCATCATCCATCATCATCATCATCATCATCATCATCACCATCATCATCACCATCATCATCATCATCATCATCATCATCATCATCATCATCATCATCATCATCATCATCATTACCATCATCATCATCATCATCATCATCATCATCATCATCATCATCATCATCATCATCATCATCATCATCATCATCATATAGATCTGTATATAAATATGTATATATATATATATGAATTTACATTTTCATATGCCAAATATCAAAGATATCATTAATATCACATACATATTCATTCCCTTTTCTTCTGAATGTGAGTTCTGCAATTGCCCCTGTGACAGCACGAAGGACCTTGGGCTGCACTGCTCCACCTGACACGGCCGTTTTTTTCTCTAACGAATCTTTGGATTCGTCAAAAAAATGTTTGATGAAAGCAACCAACCCCAACTCATAGATGTTCAAAGGTTGAAACACTGAGCAATACCATCAATATGGGTGTTTCCAAAAATAGGGGTATACCCAAAATGGATGGTGAAAATAATGGAAAACCCTATTTAAAATGGATGATTTGGGGGTACCGCCATTTTCGGAAACACCCATATATAAATAAAACAAATCATAAAACGCCAAGTTCAAGAATTCCATTCACTTTTATTGAGGCGAATTTTTGGCATCGCTTCGCACCTTTAGGTGCTCTGAAGCCCTGAGCAGTGACCAGGGCTTCACCATCGTAAGCAAAAAAACGAGATGGAGATAGACGGAGATAGACGGAGATAGATAACCAAAGATGTATATTTACACTGGTATGATACCTTGGTTCCAGGCCCAAGAAATTTGTTTCATTGACTTTCCGACACGTCTTGCCAAAAAGAGCCAACGCCTCTCATCTCTGGGTTCCGAAAGGTGACTTCCAGAGTCATGACTTGGGACAGGACCTGGCGTTGAATATGTCAATCACCTCTGAAAGGAACAGAAAAACTAGAACTAGAAGTTATACATACATTATCAACGGTGTTTGCCATAATCACTTGAAATTCAACCCTAAACAATTGGAGAACCCCTACATCACCAAGGGTCGACCCCGATTTTTAGCTACATTAAACTTCCCCATTCACCTTTTTTTCTGAGACGTTTTTTTTCACATCTTTTCCCTCCTTTGATGGACGATTTGTTCACCCACAGTCGACTGCATTTCTCGCTGCCGGAAGGCCTAAATTCCACTCCAAGATAATGTGCTCGATCAACCTGAAGGGGTTAAAAACATTGCTGTTTTTACGGAAGTGCTGGTTTCTTCAAGTGGAATGATCTGATTTTCCAGGGTTTCCATATCAGTCCTTTCAGCAGTCCATCAGTTGGAAGAAAATTAGTTTTAGTTGATCTTCAAGTTCATCAACTTCAATCCCCAACACTTCTCAAACACCACAATCATCACCAAAAGATTTCAAAGCTGTCGATTTCAAAACGGCTTTGACCTCCCATCCCTTCCACCCACTCAGTGCCTTAGAGGATCCACATTTTTTTCAGCTGCAATGAGATGGTGAACTTGCAGCAAGTGACCGGAAAAGTCACTAGGCTGATCTCGAAAGAAGTGGTCCATGGCGGTGTGCTCCTCAGAAATAATGATAGGAGATCATGTCAACTAATTAATGGTGACTTAGGGGTATCCCGATTCGAATCCCAAGCCACTGACCCAAACCACCAATTAACCGTTACTTGATTCATGTAAGTGAAGTGAAAATATCCTAAGAGAGAATTCCTGAGACGACCATCCACTCTTGCAAAAGTTCTTGTTCATCTAGTGTTGAGTAAAGAGGGTCATGGATTGCAGCCGCATTATCTATTGAGATTTGTTGGATTTGACTTGGACCTGCACCAATTTGCGGAAATTTTATCATTATCTCCAGTATATAGATGGGACTTTTGGGCTCTTGATCATGACCGGGAAAAAGAAAGAGATCAGAACTTGACTCATTTGACGACCTTCCTTCAAAAATTGTGCAAACATAGATCCCGAGACAGCAATCAAAGCAATCAAAAAACACCTGCTTGATTCATGGACCAAAAGGAGTTGAACATATCTCTCTCCAAAATGTGCGATTAGGCAACAATACCCAATACCAATTACAAATCATCCAACTACTTTTAGAATCTTGATTCTTTCTGTTGATTTTGGGTCATTCCATCATCCACTATACTCGGAAAAGGCACCAACCTGTCGTTTCCCTTGTTGGGAAAGCCTCGTTCCAAGGCCAGGAGACATGATCCAAATATGTGGCCTTCAAGGCCTTAATGAAGGCACACGCCACTTCCAAGGGCACAGCTGGAAAAAGTCTGCTTCCACCACCTGCAGGTTGGGGAAGATTCATGAGAGATAACTCTTGCTGATACAAGGATGGGTAAGAGTTGTAAGTACAATCTTAGGTGTAAGATGATTCATGAGAGATTTCAGGTACTTCTGAAAAATTGATGTTGTAAGAGTTCAAGTCTTAATATTAGTCTTTTACTATTATGACTTTTTGACCATTATGAGTGTTTCTGTTGTTTTTGGTCAACTGTTGCCGTTGCTGAGAACTATCAAGCAAACCAGAATCTTCTTTAAGTCCAAGTAAACACCCCCCCAATTCATTAAAAAAGATGTCGCCATCATGAAATAGCTTCAGGTTTTTGGAGGCTCATCTCTTGGTGGTTCAGAAGTTGGATGTGAAAGAGACCTACCCTTGGAGGGCTTCAAATTTTATTGCCAGTGTTGACCTTTTACCGAATAAAAGATGGATCCCAAGTGGGTGTATCTAAAAATCAGACACCCAAATTTTCTAGGAAATCCTGTAGTGAGGGTGGTTCTTTTTCTATCAAATCTTCGGGAAAACAAAAACCAAGTGATGTAGGGGTTGCCTAGTTTTGATATATGGATGTTTCCGAAAATAAATGTACGCCTAAATCATCCATTTTTAATAGGGGTTTTCCATTATAAACCATCCATTTGGGGGTACCACCATTTTAGGAAACCCCCATATGGCTCACCCCAAACCCCCAAAACTCATCCCCATCCCACCTGCAGGATGCAACTTGGATCCGATGATCCGACCATCGTTGCTCTCTGCCAGCCTGCAGCTGGAAGAAGCTTCGCCATTTCTTTAAGGAGAGCAAGAGATATCTAAACCGAATCTAACCGCATGGAATTGGTGAAGCCAAATCCAAGTTTTATCCAAATCTTATCCAAACCGGGCAACGGATCACGCAAAAAGTGACTTGTTCTTTGTTGGTTTCTACCATTCAAAGGGAAGAACCATAAGTGGAAAAACTGCACTGAATTGTTTCGGTGCAGCTCAGATGTCCTCTGCCCCTCATCAAAGCTCATGGCCTGGGAAGGTGCAAAAATCGTGACACATCCAAGGCCTTGATGATGATGATGATGATGATGATGATGATGATGATGATGATGATGATGATGATGATGATGATGATGATGATGATGATGTATTCTGCTTTATTGTCATCACTGTTGACCTGTATTCTCACGATATACTATGACAATCTATCTTCGTTGTTCTTTCCAACCACTTCAAAATCCAGCTTGCACCGCTTTGGTTGAGCAGTGACCCTTCAGTCAAGTTGCAAAGTATCCGCGACTTGCAGACGGCGCCATTGCACTCGCGTGTTAAAATCACACGGTCCAAGGCGAGTGCACAACAATTCAAAGTGGAAACTGGTGACTTTAGATACCAAAAACCATCCAAAACCTGGCAGCTTCCAAGTGATCGGATCCAACTTTCTGGCAATATGGATGGTCCACAAACTTCCCGTGTGACATAAGCTTCAAACGTAAACTGCAACCAAAAAAAAAGCACCACTTTCAACTTGAGCCACAACAAGAGTCACCAGGTCACATCCCCCCGTCACCACACGGCAGCTGCTCTCGGGGAATCCTCCGGGAGCCCAACGAACTTCACGGGCGCTTCATCGCTAAAGGTGATGAAGGCGAAACCACGTGACTCCCCCGTGGCGGGATTCATTTTCAGCTCCACCTGAGTTCGGGAACGTTTGTTCCAAACCCGAAATCAAACTTGGATAATGGGACTATATCTATATACCTTGTATCTATATAGGCATACTATCTACAACAATTAGTAAAGAAACAACTCAATCAGTCAAGATTTCAATCAAATGTTTGAAGGAGACATGAAAAATGGATCATCATTGGAGTGTCGTTGCATCAAAACCTATACATCTCTGTCATAGCAGCACAATGAAACATTGGTTGTTTGCATCTTCCAAGGCACCAGAGTCACTGTTCCAAAATTGCTGAAGAACTCCCTGACCTCCGAGGATAAGAACATGTCGTAGGGAAGGAGAAAAAAACAAAAAAATACACATTGATGCTTATACAACGAATTTTATTGAGGGAGCCTTGAAAAGTCACCATCATATTTAGCAGTACTTCACTCCTTCGGCCGTTTTTTCGGCTAACATCCGACATCCAAAGATCTAAGCTTCCCAACATCATCTTCCGTAATGGTTGTCTCCAGGGCTCCAACCTCATTGCGTTTTCGGATCCGTCGCCGCATCTGGCGGAACCGTGACCCATGATACGCCCCGACATCCCGTTGGGTGTGCGACAAAAATCTTGTTGGCTTCTGCGACAGGGGCACCTAGTTGGCGATTGCTATGGTGAACCCATTGATGACCCACACCAAGTTGATGTGGAGAAGTGAGCTTTCAAAACTTAAAAGCCAAGAATGGACATACGAAATGAGATTTTTGGCCTTCAAATGACTCCGAAATGCAAGCCAAGTGGCTGGCACCATGTCCGCCTTTTTCCATTTTCTCAATGAAGGTGGCTAGGTATGTCTCCTCATGTCCTGGCACCGAGGCACATATACGGTGCCAAAAAAAAGAACCAAAACAAAAAACAGCATCTGAGGCAGTGGCGAGCTGGGTCATAGTTGATGTTGCCTGGCGGATCAGTGTCTTAAGACATGTCACCCTGATGGAAGTTCTTCAAAACAAACTCCCTGATGAAAACACAAGCATCAAAAGCGTTGAACTCACTGAGGGCGCACCATGAGCTTCACAGTAGTCGTACCACCTACAGCACCAGCAAAAAGATGGCGAAGTGAAATGGAGCTCCCCAAATCTAGAGCTGGCAATGAACATATCTGCAATCGCTCAACATCCGCGCAGCATCTTTTTTTGGCACGTGGTCTGTTCGCGGGGTGAAGAGATAGCATAGAGATAGCACATGCCTTGACTTCTCCAAAGACATCCGAAGACAGTTTCAAGGAGGATCGTAGAAAATGAGAGCTTGATTTCATTGCTGCTATCACTGGGTCCGTTCACAGTTCCCTTATGTTTGTTTATTGCTGTCCTGTTCTGATGTGAGATGTGCCAGCTATATTGCCCAGGCCGCGGTCACTCGGTCCGGTGGTTCGAATTGTCAGTGAAAGCACTACCTCAGCGAGCAATGAACATGTGTTTAACCCCGGTAGTTTCCCAAGTCATCCCAAGAAATTGTGGTGTTGTTCAAACCCTGCACGCTGCACAAAAGTCTCAATGACCCAAAATCGTTCGAAAAACACAACCCAAAAAAAAAAACTGTTTAAAAATAAACATAAAGGCACCTCATCAGCTGCATCAAACTCATGTTCTTGTCTGAATCTTTCCTTGGTCAAAGGTGCAGGAATTTGGGGAGGAAAATCCGGGTTTGAATCTGAGATACTATCGGCAGCACCTCCTAAGTCCTTTGAAATCTACGGAGAAAAAGATTTTTTGATCACCCCCCCCCCAACCCCCTGAAACAAAGAACCACCCCCTTAAAAGGGGGGGTGATAATTTTTCCATGACTCTCCCCAACATTTTCGCCATTCATTTTGTTCTTTCAGTGACAAGGCACTTCATCACCTTGGACACAGCCATTTCGAAGTCTTCCTGCGTCACATGCTGACGTCGCTCGCGCAAGGCGAACATTCCGGCCTGGGCACCAAGGTATGGGGCAACCCTCAAGGAGTCCTGGAGAGTGTGCATGATAAAATCATGGCCTGTGCAAGTTATGGAACATGATAGGGAATGATACAGGTATAGAATGGTGTGAGGAAGTATCTGAGGCGTTTGGAAAAATTTGGTCATCATGATCTATAGTCACACATATGTGCATCTAAACTCACCTACAGTAAATAAGTGTGTGTCCGTAATGTGTAATGCTTGACATTTTGCCACGACCACACCCTCCAAGCGCCTCAGTACAAACTGCCTTACTCTCTGCACCACTCGCGCCGTTCATACCCGAGGCGATCTTCTTCAGATCAATGCCACGCCTTTGTTCTCCATGGAGGAAGCACCGAAAGAGCTTCAGGAGTCGATTCTTGAAGATCTTCGAAAAGGCAGTTTGTTTCAGTTTCATCTCTTTGTGATAATGGAAGATTGTCAGTCTTGATGTTGATATCAACTGCCAGAAATCTGGAATCTGGTCTATGCATATATCATATAATAACTATAGTATATCGTGATACTAGATAAATATATAAAAAAATATGCATCATAGATATATTGCATCCATCCGAAGCCCTGAAACAGTGAGACATGGGACACTTTCCAATTTCCAACTGATGCATTTGCATATATCTCCCCTTTGCCACGGTTCCAACAGGATTTATGTTTTTTCCAGGGTTTTCCATGCATAGGTTTTTTAAACCGGCGCAAACCAGCCACATGAGGTTCATCTTCCTCGAATGGATCTTCAAGATTTCTCCACCTCGGTTCAAATTTCACAAGCCAGGTGAATAACCTTCGCAAGAGCCGGCACTGGGACACCTCTTATTTCGATATATATATACATATCGCAATAGGTATATCTATTCATTCATAAAATTGTGTATATACAGATATGTATACATATATATATATATATGCATGTGCATGTCTATATATCTCATGAGTATGTGTGGGTGAATGGAAGTGCCAAAGTGAAGGCAAATGTGATAAGGACGTACATTGGTCACTGGTAAAAATGGTAAAAACAACAAATTTTAGATCGTAAAGATTCCGAAAGATTTCCATTCTCAGAAATGTTGGGCCACACAAACTGAAACATCCAACACCTCATCCTAGTAGCCATGTTGATCCATGATGTCTCTGATTTCCCTTCCACCTCCGCACCGCCCATAAGCTTCCCCACGTGCTTCCTCGTTGGGATTAGGAAACTCAACCTTTCGATCAATGCGCCCCGGTCGTAGCAAGGCATCATCCAAGATGTCAATGCGATTGGTGGCCTCAAATTCATCCCACAGGAGGGAAACAAAAAACACAGAAACTGAAAGGTATCCAATAAATTCAATTTCCAACTCACTTCTGAAATGCCAAGCTGCCATAATGACCTTGATGTTGGTGGTCGCCTCCCAAACAGAGTTGCGCTGTGTGAAGGCCAAAACATTTAAGTTGTCGTTGATTTTCATTGTCACCTTGATTACGTGACACCTTCAAAAGCTGCTTTTTGGAGTGAAATCTGAAAAGTTCATCATCATCATCATCATCATCATCATCATCATCATCATCATCATCATCATCACCACTCACCACTCATCACTCACCACTTGTCACCTATCACTCCTCATCTTTTCAATCTTATCCCCATTTTATTCTCCCCTTCATCACCACCCCTGGCCTCAAAACCATCCAGCTGATTCAGCAGCTCCAGCATCGTTCGCTGCACCTCCGAATCACCACCAGACTCTCCCTCAACACGAGAAGAGCCAATGGAATCCACCTCGACGCGGAAGAAAACATGGAGAAAAAACACATAAAAAGCAACTGAAGCTGCGATTGTTGTAATCTATTTTTGCTGAAAAACCTGAGAACTGTCACTTGGATCTGACCAAATTGACTTCTAAGTCTTGCACCTCATCCATGAAAATGATGGTTGGTGCATGCTCACGGGCCATCACGAAAAGCTCTCGCACCATTCGGCTTCCTGTCCACAACCGAAGCCTTCAGCCCTTGACTAAAAGAAATGACACAAGGATGTTCCCATGTAAGAAAAAGGAATTTATATGTACACAAATGAAATACCATATGCAATCACCACGTATAGATTGATACATCAAACGTTACTAAGTTACAGGTGCACACCTTACCCATAATCAACAACCCACAGGACCCTGCACCTTCACCGATGTACTTCTGGACGAGTTCACCACCAGAAACGCGGATGAAACCTTGGCCGGGTCGATTCATACATTGGTGCATCATCTTCGTCTCACAACTCTAATCTTTCAAATCACATCCCCCCCCCCAAAAAACTACCCAACCATCCTTACATCCATGTTTGATAACATAGTACCAATTTAAATAAAATTGGGCTGATTATCTTAGATCAACTTAAGGAGTGTTGATCCGGAAAAGGGTCAATGGATGACGGGGATCTGAGGCTGGGCAACAGCAATTGGTGTGATGCGCCACCGCACGGGCCAGCAGTGTCTTTCCAGTACCAGGAGGTCCATACAGCAGCACTCCCTGCAGGAATATGGAGCGTTTATCCAATGAAATCCATCTAGATATCTAGCATGTTGAGCTGGAGATTCTTGAAAAGCTTCCAAACAAAGAGATCATATGCCATGAGTCGGTGGTATGATCAACAGCTGGTGTTTTATCGCCTTGGGCTGGGAGATGCCCAAAGATTCAAAGATCTCGGGATGTTTGATGGGAAGCTCGATGACTTCCTTGATCTCCTGAAGTCATCAAATCGACAGCTTCATAGGAAATCACAGAAGTGATTCCACCATTCAGTTGGAGAAGTGTTGTTATATTGCTAACGGTTTTTGTGCGACTTCGCGAATTCCATGGGTTTTTTGGTTGATTTTGTTTGCCTGTAGAAAGTGTTTCCCTGTTGATTTTGTTGCACCTTTTCAAAGCGGCTCCTTGATCTGCTTGTCTACACCACCAATCATTTCATAGGTGCTATCTGGTGTCTTCTCCACCTTCATCAACTGTACCAAAGGATCCACCTCAAGTACAATCATCTCTCGGTTTCCCTAAGCTCCCTGGCCAATTTTTCTGGTTGCACTTTTCTCCCAATCTGGTTGCTTATTACACTTAGGATGCGCTTTGCTTCCCATATAAAGCTTATGGTCCAAGTGTTCACAACAACATTTCACACAAAGTGAAGGGGGTTAAAGTGTTGAAGTCATTGTGATGATATGACTGGGCCGAACAAATCCGGAGCAATTTGTGAAGTATCCCTCATCCCCCCGCCTTGCTGGGCAAGATCTTATGAAGAACATAGCTGTCGCTGGTCAAAGCAATGCGCGTGTTGGGCTTACAGTCCTGCAAAGTCCAAAGTTGAAGAAATCCCAATACTGCAATACTTCACCAACTCGATGGGTGACAGCCTGTCCTCAATCTTGATGTCTTTGTCTATGTCCACCACATATTTTCCCTCCTGTTGGCACCATAGCAACAGGAGCTGCTATTAAGAGCCAGAACACATTCCATCTGGGTGAACTTTTATACTTCACCTGATCTGAATGAAGGACTGTCTCACCCGAATTCCATGGAATTCCTTATTCAAGAATCTACAGTGAGGTTCAGTAAGGTTGTCATAGTTCCCACAGGTTCCCCTTCAATTCCAGCAATTTGAATGACGTACCCCTCTCCTGTCCGACCTTGACCAAAACCTTCTTGGTACCTTAGGCTTTGCAATGGCAAGCATCAACTCTGGACAGAGATAGGTGCTTCAAATATATGGTCAAAATCATTTCACCACACTGATCAACATCCTGTCTAACGACATGATCCAACACACTACACACAGAAAACATGATATGATATCAATGTATATATTGTAAATTGATGTAAATTGTATACATACACAATAGCAGCACAAGAAGCTGAACTAAGGTTCTCTTACAATTGGAGGATTTCCCATCAAAGCCAAGATGCCCATTGCCTTGATGACCTCTCCGCAATTGGAAGCGGGTTCCAACAACAGCTGCAGCTCTTCTCCTCAGAGATCCGTTTGGTGAATGGTGCGGCAGTTTTGAGTTTGCTGTAAATCATCCAGTTTAGTCCTTACAGAACTGAACTGACTCATTGACTCATCTTGTAACTTATATTCGTGCTTCTTACCTCTTTTTTGGTTCCATAGTGTTTGCTTGATCCATCACCTCCGTTCTTGTTGAATCACACAAAAGCTCAGGTGCTGACGTAGTTGACGTACCTTACTGTTCAGCTCATTCCGTTGAGCTTCCAAACGCCGCAAGTTGTTCTTTCCTTGGTCAGGATCTTTTGCTGCGGAGTCGCTGCAGGGAGATTCTCACCAGAATGATGAGAGGCTTGCTAATCATGCACACTTTGAGATTGCACCTGATGACCTGATGCAACTACCTTTCAGAGATGTGGTCCCACAGACGCTTGCCCTTTGTCTGCAGTTAAGGCACGTTCTTTGATGATGGAGCTAAGTTCTTGAATTTTGGTGTCCTTACAACTCCAAACGAGCTGACGGAGGAATGTTGCTCGACCTATCCAATGGAATCCGAAATCTTCCAAATGCTTTGCAGGGGTGGACTGGGACACCGCTCCCTTACGGGAACTCCTATTCTTATACTACTTATAGTATACCTGGATGTTTGATCTGTAAAATGTCTGCCATTTAGTAGGGCTGTTGGGTGTTTCCAGGCGCAGCCTGTGTACACACTTGGAAGATTCCGTTTTCGTGCAAATGCCAATGGTTGCACTGGTCACTATCTTATCCGGCCATGGCTCGTAGTAGCTCTGAATTCCCATGCTACTTGGTGCCACCATCGCCGTCATCGGTTCCCGGAACCGGGGACCCCCAGGGGAAAATGAGGCGGAACTTCCCTTGGAGCCTCGTGAAGTCTCTTGAGCCAAAATTGAAAAAAATAGAGATCATTGATCATTCATGGTACCATTGATCGTATCAAGACTACTTATTAATCAATATTCATCAACTCACTGGTGAGGGAATTCACCTATGAGATTTTGGGATTTCTCTCTCCCTCATTCAAAAGAGCTCCGGGAAATGACTGGGGGGAGATGTTTTTTACATACTTACTATACATACTCATACTCATACATATTGCCAGGAATTATTTCAATAATACCACGAAATAAACGCCTTTTTTCCAGTGATGTATGATCATCCTCTGTGAAATCCATGCAATCAACCGTTAAATGATCAATTGCTGGCACATCTTGAGATTTTGGCATCTGCTTGGCCACGGGGCTGCTCTTTTGGATAGCCTTCACCTGCGTATCCGATGCTCAGGTTCCAAAACGGTACTCGTGGTCATCCCTGGGTACAAGATCTGCTGCAAGAGGCGTTTTAGAATCCAGGAAGTCTAGAAATCCAGAAGCTAAACAGCTAAGAAAAATGCTTAAGTTCAATAAATCTGCAAGTAAAAAGTGGTGTTTAAAAAGTCTTCAAGAATACCTAGCATTTTTTCCCCTCACGAAGCGACAGCTCGATAGCCTTCTCGACCAGCTCCAACTTCTGAGGGGTATCATGCTTGTCAATAGGCAGCTGCCCGGACCTGGATTCAACGAGGCAGCGAATAGTTTAGCGGTTTTTCATTTGTTTATACCACCTGGAAAGGATCGACGGCGCAACTCCCACGTATTGGTTTATCATGGCCCCTTACTAATCCACCTTTTGGGAGTTGCGCCATCTGCTTTCACAACTGGGTATCTGTTTCTGTCTCCACATTTTGAGTGCCAAGTGACTGTTGCATCAAGAAAAATTCATTCAAGAAGTCTTCATTGTGAGATCCTGGATCATACCTGGTCAGCAACTTGAAGTTGGAACAAGGTCTTCAACTTGGTGATGGCAGCACACGAGAAATTCAACTGGATTTACTGGTGCACCTCTGGACCTTCTTCATCTGGCAGAACACCTAAAGTCCAACAGAGCTTAGCTGAGCGCACATTTCACGTCAAAATTTCATGAACGGTACGGCGGCCACACTACATACTATATATATATATATTTTTCTTTTTTTATGTTGTTCTGCATCTCAACAGTTGCAGGATGGTACCTCCCACTGCTTCTTCTCCGTGAAGCCACTTTGTTGGAAGTCTTTCACCCGCCTTGGAGATCGAGGCATCTTTGGGATGTCGGAACTTGACACGTCCTGCCCTACAGTACCAAAACAGCCAAGTAGCTGTACAAGCGCTTGCCTCAGATTGATCAACTCTCAGAACAAACAAATGACAGCAGACGGAGAAAACCTTTTGGAGGACTCAATGTATAGTTTGAGGGGTTGGGAATCACGTAAAACAATCAAAGACACAGTATATGATACTTATGAAACCATCTGATTTGGGGAGCACCACATTTTGGTAAATTGCAAATTCGACCTCCATTGGATTTTATTGACTCATGCAACCAAGTAGCTTCTCGGCAGACCACCCACTAGCACCACCGCCAACGCCCTGCCACGCAAAATGATGGGCTTCAAATGTCATTGATGGATCAGGATCAGCATGGGTATGTTGAAAATGTAAAGGTTGGAAACAATCACGACAATACAAACTGTATATAGTAGTGATAAGAGTCGTCGTCGTCATCA
Source organism: Breviolum minutum Mf 1.05b.01 (assembly GCA_000507305.1). NCBI lineage: Eukaryota > Dinophyceae > Suessiales > Symbiodiniaceae > Breviolum > Breviolum minutum. The sequence continues at coordinate 154,098 of DF239830.1, forward strand.
TCATCATCACTTGGACCCTGCCAAAAAACACTGTATCAGTGGACTTTTTTTTAAGGATAATTAAGGTATATTAAGGTTCCCTTCATAAAAATGAATAACTAGAGTGTTTTTTTCACTGCTAGGGGGTTGCCCCCCCCAAAACATCACCATCACCATCTCCATCAACCTTGTAGCTGAGTTGTCTCACCATCAACCCCCCCCAGTCAGCTGTGCCCAATAGGAGCCTTTCCACCTTTGCCCACGAAAGGTCGAGGAGGGACTGGCCCCATCTTGCCAGCCATTGCTGCCATCATGGAGGCCATATCCTCAGCAGCTAGAGGATATGCGCAAGTTGGAGATAGATGATACTGTACCCAGCTGCTTAGGAGGCTTAGCAGCTTCGAAGATTTCGAGGGTGGCATTGTAAAAATCAGGAAGAAAAACAAGAATTCCAAAGCGGACCAAAATGCTAGGAACACAAAAATTGAGCAGCATGGATCATGGAAGCGACAACGCTGAAAGAAAATGTTAAAAGAAAGCACCACATTTTTTGGCAAAAACATGGAGCTAAAATCTGTCTGCATGGTACCCATCTCCTTGCCATTTGCAGTAGTGAGTCATAGACTGTCATAGATAGCTCATTTATATATTTGTATATAAGTGCGTGTGTTTCATACGTCCCGTCTTTTCCTTTTGTCTTTACTCCACTTGTCCGAAAAGGTAGATGACTGACTCCTACTTCTTGATGGAACAACCGGTATGGATAGCCATTGATGGCAGGGAAATGCAACTGGGGCTTGGTCCATGATTGATGAGCGGACGGAAGTCGCGAATGCGTCTGGTTCCCCCGATTTTGCACAGCGCGTTTTGCCACCGTCAATGGCTGCGAGAAAGGCATCCACTAAAAAACCCGCTCTAATGATGTCAGGGTCATGTTTCTAGGAAAGAAGTGCTCACATGCATAGTTCCTCCTACAACTGATACAGTAACATGAGCACAATTGACACAGACTTTATTTTGTCGCCGGCATGGATTGTTGAAGCCCAACATGTGACACATTGGGATACTGTGAAACAATATAGACTCTACTTGTTGAAGACCTTCTCCTGAACCATCTCGAACTTCGTGCTTCTTTCAGGGCCCCTCTTTCGCCATATTCAGCTGTTCTCCTGCTTCGCGTCCTTGAGGTCCCCTCCCAATGGTGCACCACAGACCTCCATCTGCCACCTTTCACCGTCCACACGACCTTCAACCGCGACTTCGGCGATCCTGAGAACAGCCAGTCCCCGTTGGAATTTTTCGGTGAAAGGATGTGAAAAGCTGAGGGACAAACGCCAAACAAAAAGGTGAGGTTCACCCGTGGAAGGTCTTCCTGGGTGCAGTTTGTTTGTTTTGATTTTTTTTGGGGGGGGGTTACAGCCTCAGACCCAAAAAAAAAAATGATTGAAACTTGGGAACATTGGTTATTGTTGTGAAGCCAATATGGATTTATGATATGGATCCAAATTTGGTGGGTTCCAAAAAATCCCGCAAGATTGCGAGCGAACACAAGAATTCTCAAAAATGTGTAAACTGATTTCATATGTCACATGTCATGTCTCATATGTCATAGATTTGCTTTATATGTTTTAGATTTCAATATAGATACATGCTTTTGGGATTCTAGTAGGTTCCTTGGTATTTTGGCCGTATTTTCCGTATCCTTCATGCACCCATCCGGCAATTCATGGAGCCTCTGGAAAGTCGAAGGGCTCAGATGCATGGAAGCGATCCGAAACCTCGAAATGCATCCATCGAAGTTTGGTGTCAAGAGATTTTGTTGGAAGCGTTTCCCGTTTTCTATGATCTTTTCTTGTATGTGTGTTTTTTTATAGGAACGTATGCCTACTTTTGCACAAGAAAACATGGGGATATGTGGAGATATGTCCCCACTACACTCAAAGTGATCAGGTTTATTTGTTGTGCAAATCGACTATTGACTATTGACCTTCACTTTCCACGCACTGCCATTTGATGCAGAATAATGTGCACATGTGGCCATTGTGGCCCACATGTCACTGACATGTTTTGCTGAAACTTTTGGATTTCCATTCCATCCAATTTCCCATTCTAAACAACTCACCCACTTCTGCAAGTGCCATGATTTGAAACAGGATCCTCTCACCGCAGAATACATCCAACAAAAACCATCAAAACCCTGAGACACTGGCAAAGATGCATGCGCGATTCTGCTTGTATGGAACATGATCCACACCTCCTTGTGCCAAAGCCTTCACAGTGAGTTGACGTGCTGCGTGGACCCGTCAGCTGCGGTTTTCTGTGGGTGAAGTTGGTTTTACCGAGGTCGCTGCCACGCGCCATCCATCTCCTCCACCCATCACCTCGCACAGAATCTTAGGCAATGTAAAAATGTTGTCTTTTTTTGGCCTGTCGATATGGAAAATGATACAAAATGCTACAAAATGAATAAAATGATGGATTTCCATGGGTTATCAACTAAACATAGGGACCATATTCCTTTAGAAGAGCAGTACTTACTTTAAGGCTCCACGCGCGATTGTGATCTGCCGTCCAAGACCCAGCCGGAGGGGTAGACCTGAGGTTCGTTCCGGATATAGTTGAAGATACACATGTATGTTGATTGGATGTAGATGTGAAATTATAGATATGATAGACTACAATTACACACTATTATACCATCATTTATTGCAATATATCAAACATTTCATCGACACTCCGAAACCTTGAAATTCCCATAGGAAGTTCCCTATACATCAACGTGAAACTGCCGTTTCGGTTGCTCCTGAGGGCCTGGACTTATAGATATTTAGACCTCCACCTTTTCGGCAGGCACGATCAGGAGCCAGCCAAACATTCACATTGACCGCTGCGTCCTGGCGGAGCAAGGCAGGTTTGTCAAGAAAAAACATGATCATGAAAAAATCATCCATGATCACAAAAAATGATCATCATTTGTTTTGGGCCACAGTTTGTTGCCAAAATTAGTGACCAACAAAACAAATGATCTGCTGAGCCCTGCACATCTGCATGGATTCCAATACCAGCTGACCTTAAATCCAGGATCTCAACCGAGGCGCCTCAGGTCTTTCTTAATGCTCCTAAGGATGCGACCCACAGGTGAAATACTTGAAGAGCCACCACCTGCATATCATGTCTCCATGTGTAAGAAACGTCCACCAATTCTTTGAAATGAGTAACGAAAAAAAGCCATCCAAAACCTAATTTGGCCCCCCTTTTGTGTACAAGAAAATTGTCAGAAAGTAACAGGTGAATCACCTCATAAGCAATGCTGCCCTCTGCCTGGTCAAATGATGTTTCTTCAAGATGCTCGGCCTTAGGCATCGGCCCATGTTAGCCCATCCAGCCGTCAAACCACGACGGCAGGTAACCCTTGTCACATCGAGATCCCATGCAGGTTTCGCTCCAGGCTCTCTGCAGCGCGCCAGAAGATGGGATGAAGCTGGGAGCAGCAAACCGGATGCAAATCCAAGGAAGTGCAACTTTTAAATAGCTACAGTAATTGGTAGTCCACATCGATTCAAAAGAATAAAAGGTCACATCATCAAAATGATAAATGATCGCGCATCTGGGTGCATATTATATGATGTCCTCATTTCACCAGTCTTATTTGCTGGATCTAATTTGAAAATGTTTGTCAGATCCGCATGTGACCAGGACCCAGGTGAAGCAGGTGTCCAAAATAACACCCCAAAGATGTATACATGTGTAAACTTGACATAGATGTATATATACGTATGTATATATATATATATCTTGTGTAAAATGTATATGTTTCAATTGCTTCAAAACATATCAAGGAACAGGTAAACACCAAGTCAGCGTCTTAAATCTCAGATGATTGGTCCAAGTGGCACAACCATCTGAAGGGAATGCACCCAAATATCCAGGCCGCATGGACCGAAAACAAGGTGCCTGCTGATGAATAACAGAAGGGAGAAGAAAAAAAAACGTTGCACAATCGTGAAGTTCAAAAATCTGAACCAAAAAGAAAGAGATTCCTGCCCTCATTTCACTGGCCTCCAGGGCATACTGCCACCTCAGGTTTTTCCGGTTTTTTTTCCCCTGCGTTTTTTCCATGGAAAAATATGGGGGATGCAGCGTTGAGGTTCCAAACACCTCGGCTAAACCCTCGGGATTGAAGAAGTCATCAATGACCACCAAACCATTCGCCAGGAACTCCTGTCGAAACCGGGGAAAGCCTTTCAAACCTTCATGGTTTCCACCTGGTTGCCACGAGAATGCCACGTTTTTCGAAATTGTGTATGTGTCCATGTTTATCTCTTCTCCCTGGGTGTTGACCATCACCGAAATGGAGATGTTTTCACCCTTGGAAGATGAATTTAGTTTTCATCAAGAAATGTGTGTTCCACTTCTGCCGACACCGGCCATTGACACATCCATAAGGAACCCTTTTTTGACTGCGGACAACCCTGAAGCCTTTTCACAAGACGGCCATGCAATCTCCAAGTTCAAGGGATCCTGTCAAGACAATTTGCTCCAGGTTTGAAACAGTCTCCCTGCGCATACAGTCTTAGGTTTCATTTTCGGTACCATCACTACCAACAAAAAGAAAAACATCAAAGCCAATGGTGTCACAGTGCCAGACTGTGACTTTCCGAAACTGTCCTCACCTTATTTTCCCACTCCCACTCACGGCTGGGAGGATAGCTACAAACCTCAAACTGCCAGACTGCCAGCGTTTCTTTCATATTCCTGTGTTTCACAGCAAGTTGATCCTCAGGTCATGGCTGGAAAAAGGCGATCCTCAGGATAGAACGTCCAGATGAGCCATTAACCATTAAATCATCCACGTCCAGGCTGATGGTGTAATTCCCAAGTTTGGTCGTGAAGGTTGCCGCTATACACCACGTGGGTTCTTTACAATTCATTGTCCTGGTGGTGCACATTAAAAAATATACTGCATATACACAAATATACACATATTCATGTCAAGGGATATGACCCCGATATATCTGCCTATTATGGTCAGTATTGTAGAACAGTTACTATGCGATGGATGCGTTGCAGCTCACTCCTCGCTCACTTTTGGACCTAACCTCGCAATCTCAGTAAGGTCGGT
>DF239831.1:2500-28152 GCA_000507305.1 Breviolum minutum Mf 1.05b.01
ACTTATATCCAAAGATACATATTCTCATCATTTCCTTTTTTGCAGCTGTATACTGAAGCAAAACCTGAGATTTGCTCCTGGTGCAGGCTGTCACTGAAATCTTGATGGAAACTGGTGATCGTCTCTCCTTTCATGGACTGGACAAGGACCTCTGCAGTGGACATCATGTCCGTTGCGTAACAAAAACCCAAAAAACAACTAACATATACCCTTATGCTCTAATCCCTTCTGCAAATGGTTTTAGAGTGGGTTTTGGGTACCAAAACACCTTCTCACAGGGTATTTGGAGCGCTAGGAATAATATATATCTGAAAAAGACACGGTAGGATCAGTTCAAATTATAGAAAAACGAGTATCTACAAAGAATCTTTGTCCGTGTTTTATTGAAGGAGTCCTGAAGCCATGCAGTTGAACCAATGGAGTTTCCACATTGGATCAGATCTTTCTAGAGTTTTTGGAGTCAGATGACCCTCAAATGCTCCAAGATAGTTCTAAGATGGTAGGGTCACCTCTTTGGGTCATAAATCCAGTTTGCAATTTTTGAAGATAGTCCCAAACATCACAACCCAAACATCACAAGGATTTAAACGTCACTCTGCAAAGTCAAGAGACACAACAACGTTCAATTCATTCAGATCGCTGAGAGGCTCATTTCTGACTTTTCATTCCATATCATTCGTGCCATCATCCCATGACTTTTCCGAATTCCCAACGTTGTTGTTGTTGTTGTTGTTGTTGTTGTTGTTGTTGTTGTTGTTGTTGTTGTTGTTGTGGTTGTTGTGGTTGTTGTTGTTGTTGTTGTTGTTGTTGTGGTTGTGGTTGTTGTGGTTGTTGTTGTTGTTGTTGTTGTTGTTGTTGTTGTTGTTGTTGTCCTCCCGTGTTTTTTTTCTTCGGTGAATCCGATAGGAGCAAAGGGCCATGGTGCATCAACTTGCACATCATTTAGGCTTCGTGAACAGCTCACGTACTCATCCAGTGCCTTTGATGCCGCCGTGTTTTTTTTTTGGGATGTTGGATCCAGGGCAATGTAGAAAGGTTGCGAAAAAGGCTGCCAGGTGAAAAAAATGGATGGTTTGTGTCTGAAGGGCCCACAATTTTCAATGATGCAGACACGAAAAGATAACTAGCACCCATTGAAGAGGGTCCTGTTTTTTTTTGGTCCTTTCGATGTGATGCATCTCTCTTTAGAGGTTTCCAAAGATGGTAACACTTGGCCCCTCAAAGCGGGGTTGGATGATGATCCTTTCCATTTTTTTTTTGGGGGGGGGGAAATTAGCCTGGCAAATCCTGAAGCTGAAGAATTCAAAAAGCATGACGTGGAAATCCAAGGAAGAACTGGGAAGAGCCCACCGATCTCGGGTGCTTGAGAAAAGGGAGGATGTTTTTCTCACTGGGGAAACGTTTCCTTCATGAAAGTGAGAAAATCGTCTGACTCAAAAAGCACCATTTTTGGGCTTTCCCTAAACCCTGGTATTGTCTAATTCTGCAAAACCGCAAAACGGCTCTAACAACTTTACCATCTCTATTTTGATGTTTGTCATTCCAAAAGTTTCTAAGTTTTCCTCCAATTTTCCAAGATCCTTCATCATTTTCACATTATTTCCAACGTCTTTCATTATTTTCCCATCATTTTCCATCATTTCCCATCGTTTCCCATGATCCTCCAACCCCCCTTAAGCCCTTTAATAAGGGCCACATAGAGGTTCATGGGCGTATCCTTTGCGTGGCACGACGTAAGAAAGCTTCCTTGCAGGTTGGTCGGTGAACTTCTGTGGGGTGGCTTTGGGGGGGTCGAAACACCAAGGAAAGCGAGGAATTCTATGTATTTAATTTACTGGGTGTCTAATGGGTGTCCTAAAATTCCCGGGTTTGCTCAAGATATATCCTGGATGGTGGAATTTACTGGGAAGGAAAAACTTCGGGGATGGTTGGATAGTTGGATGACTAGGTGGTGGTTTTGAACTCAAACATTTTTTGGAATGTTCACCCCGAAAATTGGGGAAGATGAACCCATTTTGACGAACATATTTTTTCAAAAGGGGTTGAAAAAACAACCAACTAGTTTATATTTTTGATATCCTTCTGGGTGAAATGGAGAAACGTGTTTGTATAAAAATTCCATACCAGTAGTACCGCACAAGGCGCTGGCGGAAGTTTCAAGAAGAGGAAAACTATAGGAGAGAATGGTTATGAATGGTTGTTGTGAATCACGGATGACAAACCAAAAACACTGACTAAGTGACTAATTGACTAATTGATTGACTGACGAACTGACTAATTGACTAACTGATTGGCTGACCAACTGACTGATTGATTAATTGACTGATGCGACCTTTTGGATACTTGCAAAATACTAAGCCATCCACCCGTCACCAGGAAACTTCCGCGCCTGAAGTGCCATCAGTCGCAGCTTCAGAGCCCCGGAAAAGCCGCTGGCGCCGCGAGCGCCAGGACATGGGATTTCATTGCATTTATATATGTATATACGTGATATATACTCATATATACATATCGAAATAAAACACTATAGACCGTTTCTTTGTACATGTATATATGTATATATCTATGTCTATATCTATATTGTATCCATACCTGTGTCTATGTGCATATATCATATGTATTTATTTATATATACACATGTCTACAGTAACATGTCTCTCAGAATGGAGACCAAACCCATTTCTGCCCTTTCACTTTTACATGTGCATACATGTAATCATGCAGATTATAGTTGCAAACGTGTGCATGTGTTCAATTGAAAATAGATCAAAAAATCATGTGTATCAGAGGCAATAGAAGAGGATATGTACATGAATATGTACATATATGTAACATGTATGTGTCCATGTAGATATACATTCATATTTGTATGGATATTGATAGCTGTTATATTCGTACCAGGATAGATCGAACGGATATTGATATGGGTATACACTGTATATACATCAAGAAACACAAGTCAGCTTTAAACACCGGCTACAGCTCTAAAACCAAGTATGGAACCTCCAGAAGTGTATGCATTTTGTCAACCTGCTGCCAGGAACCGGCCACAGCGACCACAACACCAGTCGAAAAAGAAGCCACGGCCAAAGCCGTCGCCCCTGCGGTGGTATTGCCGATGGCTGTAGGGCGCAAGGTGGAATGGATGCAGTGGGTTTTGGTGGCCGATTCTTGGAGGATTCAACAGCAGCCGGCCCCCTTTGCTTTTGCATGGCTCTGTGCTTCCAACCCAAACAATTCTACAGGGTATATTGAACTTGCTTGAGCTAGCATATAGTTGCTGGGAATAAACATGAATAAACTCCGGAGATGTCAATATACCAGAAGCAGCTATATAGTAGTTTCCATTGATGATCCATGTACACAGATCAAACACCTGTTTGGTTTCAAATTCATTTGTTTTACATGACAAGTCCATGTTCAATCCAACCAGGGACCTTACATTGATTTGGATTCTCTTCATCAATGTCATGAAGTGGTTCCTGAGGTTGTTAGTAACGGCAGGCTCATAAAATAGAAAAACAGTCACCAGTCACCATTGACCAACCAACCAAGTGACTAAGTGTTAGCTTTCACCAAGATTCCAGTCCAATTCCGCCTGACAACCCACCTGAAAGCAGGTGCTTTCAGAAGGCAAGCTCCGAAATGTATGCATTGTTTGGCTACGAGATGATATGCGTTTGCAGGCATGCTGAGCTTGGGATCTTTTTTGTATCCATGGAATACCCATGGATCTTTTGGAAAATCACCCCTTCACAATGCAGTGCAGACATTTATCCTCCAGGAAACTAACATATCCCACCTTGGGAAAAGGAACATCATCTTCAAAAAGTGCCTTGCTAGAGGACAAGTTGTCAGTTCCCTTGGAGGGTACACATTTCATGGTTTCCCCACGGTTTCCCCACCACCTTCACAAACTTGTGATGCCGCTTAACGCAGGACAACCCTGCGTTGCTTTTTGCTACACAATTTCAAGCTGTGGTGCCCGTCTTCATCTTAGAATCGGCCACACAATACTCTGGAGCAGCTTGCAACTAGGCTGAAGATGCCTGGAGCTGAGGAAGACCAACCATTTTGGGTGAAATATGGTGAAATTAAGAACTTGTCAACTGGATCCGAAGCGCGAGGAGCTTGTTTTGGAAGGCAAGATACTAAGGACTTTGATCTCCGGTCCATGGTTAAAATGAAGGGGCCAGGAAGTTAGGGAGGATCCATGTGAAAACTTGGGAGTAAACTGTCGCCTCTGAAAGAGGCTTCTCACCCTTCCCAGCATGAAAAGACCATAAGGGGCAGAACTTCATGATTGTCTTGGGGGCGCTCTGAAGCTGTTTCCAACACTTGTGGATTCCCTAATGTTCCAACAGATCCGGAAGTACTGTAAATACCTTGTCCATGTTTTGTGACTTGTACTAATCAGTAGGTTCGTTTCCATCTTTGCCTGTGATTAGCATCATGATTGTTAGCATCATGATTCTTCGCATCGTCATTGTCATAGTTATCATTACTAGTATTATTAGTACTACTATGATTATTACTTATTAGTATTGACACAACTATCATCATCCTCGTCCTTATTGCCCTCATCATTCTCGTTGCCATCCGTGCTCTTGCGCTTTTGGTATCCTTAGGCTTCTGGAAATATGAGTCGCTGCGAGTTTCTGGGCGCATTGGTATTGGACTCGTCAATAGGTTCAGGAGTGTAAGTACCCAATTTGCCATGTCAAGCAAACATTTGCTTTATTCCTGGATTGGATCATTACATTTCCGTCTATTGATCTATTGGTTGTTAAAGCGGGATGTTCCCAAATAAACCTTCTCTTGCTAGCAGTACAGTCGATTTATATTTGTCCGTATGGTCACACAAACCAATTTGAACAAGTTGTTTTTGTTCAAGAGGTTTTTGCCATTGTGACTTATGATACTCAAATTGTAAGACCATCATGCTTTTTCACAGCCCATGCTTCTTTGCATCCTATGCAGCCATCACAATTTCTAAAGCCTTTATATATCCCTAAAATACATGTGGTATACCATACTAGGTTACTAGGTACAGTATGAGGTCATTTCATCCTGTGGAAACCGTGACAGTGAAGGTGAATCGTCTCAATTCATAGCTCGGTCACTCGGTCACGTGAGGGAGTTTTTATTACACAAGAACAAGTCACTATATTTCATATGATTTCATATGTACACATATCTATATCTATATCTATATATATATATATATACACGGATAGTTATTGTCGTTCGCCCGTGGACAATTCATTGCGCCTGCCAGCGAAAATGCAAACATGAGTCTTACCAAAAGTTCAAGAAACTCTTTTTTTTTTCCCAAGCAACGTGGCAGCCAGGTCAAACTATCTGGAACAAATGTGTCTTTCGGTGCGATTTGAATTGTTCCCTTGCTACAGTCATTTGTGTACAACTGTAAAGCATTGAGAACTGACATTATCCCAGGCTTTCTGTGTAATGCTGGAGCAGCGAGAACTTGAATTTGCTTGTATTTGGACGAACAGCGTCTGTGCAGCATACCGCACCGAGATATTTGCCAGTCTTTGGCGGAGCCTAGGAACGTTATCATCCCATCCAACCCCACCCCACCCCACCATGATCTGGCGAGGAACGTTATCATCCCATCCCCAAACCCACCCCACCTTCCCCCATTTTGCTCACCCGCGAACGACAAAGAGTGCATATATACGTATACAGTAGTTAGATATGCACAAATATTCCCAACTATACATAAAATATGTACAGGCATAATTGCACATTCACCCACGCTCATATATATATACATATATTTATATAGATGTGCATACACAAGATGTGGGCACCTTGCATTTGGGACCTTCATCTTTCACTTTTTGTTAATGTACTGTAACCATTGAATGTCGGCTGTGCAAAGGTCTTCTCCCAGACCTTGTCGGACGTGGGTTCCGGCCTGCTGCTGCGCGGGGCGCCAAGGGGCCCACCTGTACGGCCGGCGGAGGATTTGCTCCAGATGCATGGCCTGGGAAGATGTGGTAGACCTGGGGATCTTTGTGGTACACGCCAACATGAAGGGTTGACGGGGGAAACCCAGCTTGTTTGGAAGGTTTTTGGAGGTCTGGTGATGAATATATTTGGCATCTGAGAAAGTGAGAGGAATCAAACTGACCAATGTGTTAGGACCTCCTTGCCCAATGTGAAATTCATGCAGTTGGTTCCAGTGACCTTCAGCTCTCCACCGAGGATTTGTTCCGAGTGTGGCGTGGCACCACAGGACATCTGTGTTGCCTTCAATCGACGCTGCGCGTCGTGGCAGCAGCGCGTGGACCATGAGACCACCGAGATACTGGAAAAAGCAGGGCTGAAGGCCAGGCCCGGTGGAGAGTGGAGAGGTTACACCAGTGTGAAAGAAATTATAAGTCATCATAATAGTTCGTACATATCTTTTACTTGCACACATGCACGCAACGCGCATGTATTGATGTTTGGATGAGTAATTCCATCACCTCCTTGCACCGTCAGGCCTTCAGATTTAGTTTTTTTTCCATCTATAGAGTTGGAATTTGGAATCGAAGCTCCTTAAGATGAACTGGGTAGTTATTTGTGTACATAGTAGTTAGATGGTCCTCTCTTTTTTAAGGTCAAATGATGCTATCCATGAGGTGACATGATGGTCATGCTGATAGGGCAGGGGACTGGTGGCCATCTTCTGTGCCTCTGACCAACCAGCTCTCCACCACAAGAACTCACACTGAGCAGGGAGTTCAGATACATCTATTGTGGGAATTTATGGGATGGATATCAGAGGAAGCCTGAGATCAGGTATTGTATCACTGGCGGAGATCGAGTTCCAGCACATTCAAACAAGATGTTCTTCAGCTTCTTTCTACTTTTTCTACCATCTTAGTTCCATCAAACAGCAATTTGATATATCCAATTTGGCTAATATCAATGACCCTGAACTCATCAATCTCCGTGGCCTCAGCGTCCGCGTGCGAATCTTCAGGTGCGCAGTTTTGCGGGCAACGTGCTTTACGAGCCACAGGACTTGCAACCCATTGAACGCTGGCAGCAGTGGCGCAAGCGGGTGAGGGAAGAGGAGGCGCCCTGAAAACCACTGATTTGGATCTGGGACTTCACGTTTTTTTATTTCAAATACTTTTTGAACCAAAACTTTTGTATCCAAGTTCAGCTTGGGTGAATGCTTGTGCTTTTGGGTTTTGGGTATATCAATGATTATCAATTTTTAGAGACAAGAAGTGCCAGTTCCGTGAGGCGCACTACAAGGGCAGGACGGCCAAGAATAAAACTGAGGAGTTTCCGTGGGATGTTGGGATGTGTAGAATGGAAGACACAGGATGCAACAGATAGAACTGTGGTAGATGGTGTTTGTTTGCAAATTCTTGAATTGTTATCCCTATATAGTTGAGAATGTTTTGTACTTTGGACTTCGCACCGTCTAAAAGTTTTGCTTGAGAGGGTTGAACGCATCAACTATAAAATGGGTCTTGCAAAATTTGAGTTAATGACTAGGCTTCCACTTCTGAAGATTTTGGAGTTGGAGTTCACCTCTTGGAAGATCGAACTTGGAAATCCAAACAAACATTTTGTGGGTCTGTGGAACTGATAGATCCCTTAAAGGAAAAGGGATGGTTAAAAGGACCGGTTACTTGGTACGTGGCGAAACCCCAGTGACTCCCTTGCTACTTGAAACACCGGCATGGCAGCAGTGAATATCTACTTAGTATGATATTTATTATGCTTATGTCACTCATCTTTCGTAGAGATAAAAGGTCCAATGTGATTTTGCACCCATGGTTTGGCAGAGCGGAGTGCAAGGAACTTACCACTTTGATTCTTTCCAACAAGTCATGGAGCAAACTATCCAAAAGCCCCGACAACCCCATTACCCCATCAAAGCATCAACCACCTCGACCAGTAACAGCAACTTCTCCAGCAAAAGCCAAAACGCAAGCGAAGGAGTCTGAACACATCAGTGGTTTCGGGAGCTACCGCTTCTTCTCACATGCGTTAGAACACCTTGGGCCACCATCAACGCCATGCAAGGCAGTAGGCTGGCTACCACCCATGCACCTTGGTGTCATGCATCCGGAAAACAAGTAAGAGTGTAGGTGGCTAAGATCTGGTAGGAGTGTTTCCCAAATTGACCTGTCTTTCAAGGGATCATAGTCATCGACAAACGAGCTAAGCATGGTGGTTCAGTTACATGTGCCATTGCAGAATTGAAGGGACCAGAAGTCCAAGCCAAGAACATCACAACAAAGGCTGCAGATCTCTGTTCGTCTATCATATTTTTCCGCTGACATGACTTGAAGAGAACAAGATAGTACTTGCAAACATCATCTTGCTATCAAGCTGCTGCTTTGAAACATCTAGATAACCTTTTCCCTTCTTTTTTGACTTGAAGTCTCTGATGGATTACAAACTGAAATCAACTTTTCCAGGTACCACTTTTCAACATCAGCAATCAGCCATCCACCCATTTTTTGATGTTTGTCTAAGGCCTCCTAGCATAAAGGAGTCAGTGGATTTGTCCTTCATGGGCAACACCTGTGGCAATGGTTTTAGCAGTCAATCTCGTCAGCATGGCATCGAAGCACGTGGTGATTGGGCTTTTGGTATCAAGTCATGGTGGAAGGCCAGGGTAGAAACCTATCTTCCAACCCTCCGTTGAAACGTCTACACCGTAAGTAGATGGCACACCTCCCAATTTTGGTGGCGATTTGAAGGGGCCATGATAAACCAAGACTAGTGGGAGTTGCGCCATCTACTTTCGAGATGGTATATATCACCCAAGAAAGGTGATATAAGAGCCAAAGAAGTGCTTGAACAATATAAGCGACGCAGAGACACATTTTACTATATGATCATTAAATCCTAGGTGGTGGTTTCAAACATGTTTTATTTTTACCCCTACCTAGGGAGATAATCCAATTTGACTCATATTTTTGAGATGATAGGTTGAAACCAGCAGCTACTGTAGTGATTTCTTCCCACAAAACTCATGAAAAAACTCAAAGGGGGAATGGGCATTTGGAAACCATGACTGCCTTGTCACACAGGTTGGAGAAGAGGCGGCCTTGCAGAGGTTACAACAATTTCTTGATCAGGCAACCGTTGGACTCAATTGAAATTGGAACTCTTTGTGCCCCCAGTGGGTAATAAAAGCTTGGAATTGAAGCAAACAACTGGAGGAACGAGAGAAAACCATGCAGTCTGTTGTTGGAGAGCCCGAAGTTAATGGGAAGTTGATGTTTATCAGGAAGTACGCCGTACGCTATCATGTGATGTTGGATGAATGGTGCTCAGAGAAATGTTTTGGAGATTTTTGCGTGTTGACAGTGAAATCTTCATAAATCTTCCACATCTTCCCGTGCACATAAACGATTCCCTTTGCCACGTGTAATTACCAGGGGGATTAGTGCACGGTGAAGTGCCACGAAACATGTGGTTTCGGGAAATTTCTGTACAAGTCTCATACTGTCGTGCAGAAGCTCCATCCTCTAAAATACAGTCACAAGACTTCGTTTTCTGATGGCGAATACCCTTGCATATCCTTGCACAAGATTTGAAAATGGACCACTAGAAGAGGGGATTACAAATTTTCAAAATCACCGCTTTTCAGGTTTCATGTGAAGCTTTAGGGCGTGTCCATGACACATTGTTTTTGTATTCAGGTTGTCATGAACCATTTCCTTTGAGCCGCCGCCTTTTCTTCATGTCATATGAATATATTTGTGTCACCCTGATACTGGTCCATCCAAGCGCTGAGCGGACGAATCAATTGGATTTCATAAATTTGATCACGTGCTTTATGGCTTGCTCCCCAGTCCATTATCAGCAACCATCAGGATACATTTTGAGTACACAGATCATCTACTTTGTAAGCTTTGGTTTCCCAGCTCATAGCATCCTAAGTGTCTACTTCTATTGTCTATTATATATCTTATGATATTGATCTGTATGTAACTGTTCCTTGCACTCCACGAAGCCAGCGCTGTTGCAGGTCTTGTCGAAAGGTGACTTTGAGGGTCGCAAACGGCTCCGGAGCGATGAAAAGAACACGTCGGAGCGATTGGCGGAAACACGTTGGCGGTTAAAGATGATGCTAATGGCATTGATGGATGCTTTTTTGGGTGAACATGCATGATGATGATGATGATGATGATGATGATGATGATGATGATGATGGTGATGGTGATGATGATGATGATGATGATGATGATGATGATGATGATGATGATGAGGATGATGACGACATCGACAGATATATTTTTATTTATGCACATTCTATATAGATAAATAAACCATATTAGTTTATATTGTACTTCATTGTATTGTATTATGCAATTATACATTCAATATTATCGTTTGCACGTTTTCCTTTGAAGTCATGACATGAATGAAGGCAGAACTTCCTGACAGGAAGGTGAGGCCATTTACTTCGTTTCACCATAGCAACATATTCGGGGTCGAAGTCTCGCGGCCCCCAGGGTGACATCACAGGGCTGGAAAATGCAGCATGAATGAAGAGGCAGATATCTCTTTGATTGATCGTCCCAAATGGAGGGATTTCAGTTTCCATCTTCCTGCAAGGTAGCCATTTTTTTGGGGGGGGGACTTCTTCTTTTCAGGACATGGTGTAGCGAATGTGCATGACTCTCCTTGGAGTGCAAACGGGGATTTCGTCATTTTGGCGGTAAACAGAAAACACAACAACTTGTCATCAACCACCCATTTCAGCCCAAATGGTGAAAATACCCAATTGATCAATTAAAACAAGTGGGATTTTGTTCACCTAGGAAAAAACCGTCCTAAACAGCGTAGCAAGCCAATGCCCATGCAGACCCATCAAGTCGCAGGAGTTGTCACCCTACATCCGTTTCGGCGAGATCTCGGTGCGTGTGATTTACGCTGCGGCCAAACGACATTCGCAGAGGACTTTGCATAACTGGACGTAGGGTGGATATGGGTGTGTACACTGGTAGGACGGAACCCCACCAGAGTTGTATGCCTTTGACTTAGGCAAAGTAAGTAACCGTTCTTGTTTCACTGGAAGGCTGGGACCACTGCAAAGGCGGTGCTATTTCCGGGACTGCCTATAATTTAGGTAATGGAAGTCGTTGAATGGTACTGGGTACTTGATTCAGATTTTTTTTGGGTTTGTGATGGTTTTCTTCTCAAAACACCATTTTGTCACTGCATGTTTTGAAATGTTGTTTGAACATGATGAACCGCAGTGATTGTTGAATGCAGTCAGGACCGATCAAAAGATTTTTGCCAACTCGGGCTATGCCTATGACCAAGAAAAACCGAAGTCAAACGCCACGTTTTTGCGACGTTTCTTCTGGCGTGATTTGGCATATTGGTTCTTGTGGGACCCTTGGCAAACAGATGGGGAAAATTTTCTGGGAGGCCTATATTTTGAGGATGCTAACCCACACTTGGGACGCATATCAAAAGTGGGCTAAAACGGAAAATGGCGATTATTATTAATGGAATTGTCAGGTAGATAATGTGAAAACACCCTTGTGCTCACTGTTAACTGCAAGTTTTTGCCCCTTTTACTTGGGCGATTCGTTACCATGAAGTGTTTACTTGGGAATGGAGATTCCACAAAGTGTTGATATTTTATATCTCGGAGTTTCCCAACAGAAATTTGGTCAATGAAAACAGTTACGGTATCGTATACAATATCTACAGTTTTTTTTCTAGCAGATTCTAGCACTCAAATTTGATGATCATACAAGATTTGGGTGATTTATGGTGATGTAACGTGACGGTCACCCCAAAGGGTGGTCTAGGAGGAAAAGTCTTCTATTTAATTGGCAATGCTCCAGGAAATTGGACCTTGTTGAATTGGCAATGCTCCCATTTTAATGGGAGGCTGCAAGTTTCAACCATCTAATCCGGGGCTGTTTCGAAACTGCCTGTTTCGGCTGCCCAGGAATTTCCCTTCCTGCCCGAGACTTCGCTTCGACCACAGTATGAGGACCTCAAAAAAAGTGCATCGCTGTGGGTGTGTCAAAGTGACAATTTGCTCGGTTTTGGGTCTTGACGGAAAGTCAAAGTGGGAAGATTAACAACAACATTTCTGTGGGTTTTAAACTGAAAACCCTGCCATTTTGTTTTTGCAAAGTTATTCTTAAGACAACAAAAATTGATAAAACATGTTTCCTATAGATATCCCCAGGTGTGACCTTCCCATTTGGAAACGTCAGTTTCCAATGGCCAATGGATGCCATAGGAGCAAGTGTGGAGCGGCACGCGTGCGCAGCTGAAGCGCTGGCAACGAGGCGCTTCAGACGTTGGGAGGTTACCAATGGATTTCCATCTTTGGATTGGCCATAAGGTGTGAGTGTTTTCCTCACCTTTAGGGAGGTGATAGACTTATCAAGAAAGAAATATCAGAATCTCATAGTAATCAATATGAAAAAACACATGTGTATGTCAGCATACTATGCAAGCCGTCAACGGCAGTTTTCGGCCGCCAGGCACTACCGGCTTTCCGTTGGTGGATGCTGCGATGACCCAGCTATGGCAGGTGGGGGTCCCCTCCAACCTGCCGAGATCCATTTACACATCCCTTATGCTCCAATGGGACCCTTTTGCAGTCGTGGTTTTGGGTTGTGGGTTAAACACGGGTACCTAAATTGGATTTCTAACAGGGTATTTGGAGCACTACAAGTAGCGTATTATAATAGACCGAAATTTGGAAAAAAACTCATCCATGTTTCAGGTTCCATGATGAAGTTGTTGGAGTTTTTTTTGTTGCTTTGTTGGATAAT
This sequence comes from Breviolum minutum Mf 1.05b.01, assembly GCA_000507305.1. NCBI lineage: Eukaryota > Dinophyceae > Suessiales > Symbiodiniaceae > Breviolum > Breviolum minutum. Next base: position 15,298 of record DF239831.1, read on the forward strand.
CTTCTAAGCTTGAAGCCTTTGATAGGTAGGTTGGATGCCAAACTACTTACGGCATGTGGTAGCTCAGATGCTCATTGAGTATTTGGACATCACCTGGAAACGAGGTTTGGTTTCTTGCTGGCAGAAATGAAGGATATTTGTTGAGGGGTATGGGGAACTTGACTATAATTTATAATCGTCTTCTTTTAGCTTACAAGAAAAATAACGTATCTGGAATAAGATTTATTAAAAACAGACCCAAGTACAATGCTTTACTGCGAAAAAAAAAATACGTGGTCAGTGGTGATGAGATTTTGTTTGTTCCATAAAAGTGGCTGAACATCTCAATCCTGAATTAATTCCAATCAAATGGGAACATCGCTGCCTTGACTTTTATATCTCCCTTTTTGCTTTCCGGGGATTTTGGGACGGTGCCGCAGTTACTCAGTAGTGCCTATTCATTTAATGACCCTTTACGGGGCATGTTTTTGTGGATGCTTTGATTACCACGCGGGTGGTGTTTCATGTTTAATTCTGGAGCCCTTGAAGCTTCAATGACTTCAATGGACAACACATTTTGTGTCAGGAATGGTTTGAATGGACATTGGTGGATGCTGATGTTGCGATCAACAGCTTCATGTGGCAAAATGGTGGACATTCGGGACCTGATCATTGGGAATTTGAACCTTGCTTGCAACTCTGGAACGGAAAGATGTACCTTCAAGAGTTACATTTTTCACTGGTAAAAAAACGAGATGTCTCAAGACCGGGGGCCTCCCCAAAAGCACAGCGAAATTGGTTGATTTGAGTAGGAAACCAACGGATTTGATGTTTTATCCTGACAGAAAGCCACCCTTGGCCCACCTGAACAATCCAGAATGAAAGACAGGTTTCCTAGCAAGCTTCCTGGATCTTCGTTTCCCAAAAAGGGAGGTGGGCCAGAAATCTTCGTTTTCTCAGGGCTTCAGATCTAGAGCAAAAATAGCCGCCATGGCCGCCATGACATGATTTCTCTTTTGGCTTTATTTTTGGACCTTGGAAAAGGTTCTTGATTTGGTCACTTGTGCATGAGTTTGCTTGCAGTGACAGTCACCAGTCTCCTATCACCGGATGCCATGCTTTCCCAGCCACAAAAACTCCACACACTGAATCAATGAAGAAACACCCATATTTCCAGCAGCACCTCTGAATTTGAATGTGGATTTAGGATTAAGGAATCCCAGCAAAATAGCAAGAATTCTGGTCAACAAGACATAGTACTTGGAAATCCTTCATTTTTCAGTAGAGGTAAATCTACTAAATCCTGGGATCTTCTCCATTGCTCATTTTTCCACTCCCTTAAGTGCAATTTTCTCGCATTTTTGTGGTTGACCATCTCCAGAAAAAAAGTCACCTGGTTTCAAATGTGATAGTCCTCCCATGAAGCCCCAAACTAAAATTCCATGGTGCCTTGAAGTGACAATTTTCGATGCTGACCATCTCATTGTGAGGTCCTCCATCCCGTGAACGCTGCCAAGAGTTGCGATCCTGATGGTGGCCTGGCAGATTGGTGATGCGGTTACTTGAGGGATATGCCTTGGGGCCTTAGGGGTTGCCAAAAAATCTGGTTCACAGTGGGTACATAATCTATTCAAGATTCACTGGTTTTCCAGTGTTTTGACAGGGCCCAACTAGCACCAAAATAGATTAGAATAGTTACCTATTGAGCTTAACAAACAACTTAAGATTGTCTTATTAGGAAGTCTAAGCTGTTTTTGTCCCACTGAACCTCTCCTTTAGATATTTCCCCCAGAGGTTCCTATGTGCGATGCTGGCTGCCCTTTTTATCCCAGTGCCCTACAGAGTACATTCATCGGCCTTGGGACTTGCCTTTGGGACGTGTTCATGGCTTGAACGTGCACCTTGGCCATAAGGACAGCTTGTTGTCGAGCTCAAGCTGTCTAATTGGGGAGATGGGTTATGACTGGATCTTTGAAAACAGACTCCAGCACCACAAACAGACTCCAAACCAAAACCGGAACAGCAAACCACCTGCAACAACTCGAAATGCCAAAATATCAAAAGCAATATATAATGTGAAAATCTTGGGTTGGTCTTCATGGATGCGCAGACTTGTTCTTGTTTTTGCTTTCAACACATCAAACCCTTACTCTATGTCGCTAGGGTCCAAAGCCCGCCGCAACTTGAATGAAACATGCACAATCAAATTGCATTTGACAAGCTTATGCCTCGATTTCACTTGAAAAGTCTGTGGCTTTCTTGAGACACTTCCGAGGTACACATTCATGACTTTCCCGTAAGACGCTGAAGATTTGCAAGTGTTTTTTTCAAGCATTGAGACGGCACATGCTCGTATCGAATTTCGGAATGAAGCGGAATGCTTTCTGCGCAGATGCTGCAGGCCAGCAACATCTTGGAAGCGGTCAAAAATTCTGGGCCCTTGTTTTGTTGGAATTTGTTGGACAGCCTGACAGAATGTGTGATGTTGAACCTGATAAACTGCCAACAAGGACTTTGCCACTAACGTGTCCCCTGGACCGGGGCTTTACCTGTATAGAGGCTTCTGGTTGGAGATCAGTGCTCTCAGTCTGGCACTAAACGAATTCCGGAATTGGGGCCTGAATTTCTTTTGGTGGACAGCTGCGCAGAGTGTATGGGATCTGCCCTTGAGTCCAAACAGACCAATCTCAAGCAATCGCTGTAGATTTTATGCATGTAGGTACTTCTTGTCACACACGTTTAATCGAATCACATGTCAGGGAACTTCGGTTGCAGAGGGGAGCCTCAACGTGGGGCATCCGGACCTTTGGGGGGTGTGGTTCACCCCCCCCAAAGGTCTGGGGTTGCGCATGCAATGCCAGACCAGGATAATTTTAAAACACTTCAGGGTCATGATGCCCCAACACCCATCCGGACCATACATATTTAAAAAATCTTTGGGGTCAGCCGTTGCAGGTGCAACGCCGGACCTCCTAGGGTGTGATCTGCGCCCCCCAAAGGTCTTGATGCTCCACGTAGTCGGCTCCAAACGGTTGGGTCGGGCGTCGCGCGTGCAACGCCAGAGTCCGACGGATTGTGTCCAACATAAGCATACGGAGTCCGACGGATTGTGTCCAACATAAGCATACGGAGTCCGACGGGCTGTGTCCAACATAAGCATACGGAGTCCGACGGGCTGTGTCCAACATAAGCATACGGAGTCCGACGGGCTGTGTCCAACATAAGCGGAATCCGACAGCCAGTCATGAGAACCCAATCAAAGGCATTTTGTTCCTGAGCGGTAGTCAACCGGCAGAATTATGTCTGACGCTTCTTTGCTTGCATGTGGAAGGGGCCAGAAGCAAGCCAGAAAATAGTTTTCTGCCACCGCAAGTTCCTGGAGGCCAGGTCCTCGAATGGCTTGCTTGCAGCTACATGTTTCCTCAGAGTGGTAACAGCCGCTCTTGACACAAAGCCGCCGCAGGGAAAGATTGTTTATATATAGTCTTTGCGTTTGGTGAAAGTTTGCAACTTGCCATGCTTGCATTCTGACAGCAGATTCGTGGCGTTGGTTCAGACGGTCTGAGATTGAGATGGAGGCTTTTGCTTTGAGGGATGCTGTAGCCTACCTTTGGAGCATATAGCCTGTTCAGCAAAAAATGTGCGATACAACGCAAAATGTCTGAGAAGTTTCGGATTTTTCTTGTAGATTTTGAGTTGCTGCGGACTAACCATCGGCGTGCCGATGAAATACAGAACCATCCAGAATCAATGTAGCAATGCCATATTTGGTAAAGTTTGGGCAAAACATATACGCACTTGGGGGTGGCCAAACATATCATATTTGGAGTCTGATGTGGGTTCCAGAGTCTAAACCGAGGAATCCNAAGAATCCAGATATGTTGAGTAAAGGGATAAAGTGCCAAGTATGGCTGGGATATGCTAGGAAGATCCTGAGATGGTTAGAGAGAAGATATTTAAGCATCGACAACTCCTTTGGCTTGTTTGAAAGGAAGGGCTTGAACATGGGTGTTTCCAAAAATAGGGGTACCTCAAAATGGATGGTTTATAATGGAAAACCCTATTAAAATGGATGATTTGGGGGTACCACTATTTTCGGAAACATCCATATATCTTCGGTAGGGGATTCACCACTCAGGACGATTAGAAATGCTTTCAGCTTCTAAGTAGCCATCCATTAGCAAACCTTTTGATTAAACCTCCAAAAATCTAACAAGGGAAGGCTGAAATTCAACATTTTCGGAAAACCAAGAAATCATGGTGCCGCACAAGTCCTTTTCTGGCATCCCATATTGGTAATGGTTTTTTCATGCCGTTTTTTGATGCTACAAATGATGGATCCACCCGAGAGGCATCCACCACTACTGCAAGATCTGGATGCAGCGCGTCGACAGCACTGCCGAAGGGTACTGGAAGTACGGCAGAAACATCCAGTGCCTTTGGCAACATTTGAGGTTGAATGGTGAGATTTACCCCCCAAAGAATCTATAGGTGGATATAGGTGGTGGTTTTTAATATTTTCATATATTTTTGATTTTCACCCCTACCTCGGGAAAATGATCCACTGTGACTAATATGTTTCAAATGGGTTAAAACCATCAACTAGAAATGTTGGGCCCGATATTTTCTGGTGAGATTTTGGCTGCCTTCTTGAAGTCCATGATAGTTCGTTTGCATGGAAGAGCTAATGGCAATTTTCACCATGAGGTCTTGATTTTTGGTTTACAGGAGCCAGTCCTGTGTTATAAAGGTCTCTTAAAATGGTACTGTACCCTCCTTTCTTGGGATTCTGCACTACTTGCTCCGAGATGATGGTTGCGGATCATCCCAAAAGGCTGCAGCCACATGATTTCCAAGTATTTTCTCCATGCGGCCATAAACCTATAGTGAACGCTGGGAGTTTCGCGTAACTCGCACCTCCAACCTTCTTTTTTTTTGGTTGCGCCTCAGCTTCCTCAAGGATTTTTTCTTCATCCCATTTGATGTTTGGCACCGCAAGCAGGACATGATTTCCAGAACTGGCCATGAATGGTTGCGTTTACCTGGCCGCAAGGGACTTTTGGCCAAGTTGGTGTCCCGGCAAGAGTTTCGTGCTGAGACAGAGGACGGGGTGACGGGGGAGGGGTGGCAACCCATGTGTTGGGGGAAGTGGAAGCCACTTGGGAAGCTGTAAGGAAACCAGGCTCAACAGTGGGATTTTTTGGGGCAATGGGCAGTTTCCAAATTGCACCTGAGGAAGGTTTTTCATAACAATTTGTTTCGTAATATGGTCGCATCTCCTCTCACAATAGGACAGTTTCTGTTCATACACAGCTTGAATTCAATCTATAATTATAGTTGTATACACGATCGCAAAATCATTCAATTCAATGTTACAAAACCAATGATATGATGAAACATGTTGCATGACTACAATGAATACACATAATACATAATATACAAATATATATACATAATATCTACATAATATAATATATATATATATACGATTATATTATAAAATATCTGTATACATTTTTTGTGATGCGACTGTTGGTCTTTATTCCACCAAAAAGTCCCCAGTGTTTATCCGGATGTTTCCATGTTTCCCGTCAGGACTTCATTTTTTACCAAAGTCGAGGTGTGGCACCTGGCCGCGGTCGTGATGCACGAGCGAGTGATGCGAATCAAGCGATTTTAGCAGAAGATGCTGACCTGCAAAGTGGGGATGGTGAGAGGTTGGAAGAATTTCTGTCAGGAATTCGTTTAGGTTCCAGGTGGGGTTGATGTGTGTCTGTTAAACGAATTGGGAATTGGTGGGGAAAAAGGAAACTCCTGGGTGTGCGACTCACATGTGAAAACTGACTCATTTGGCACCACGGTTTGGTGGAGGATTCCTGGACTTTTAGGAGGAACTCTGTGAAGTGAGAAGAGCAGGATGGTGGTTGGAAAGGCTATAAGGTCCCAAAATGCCTATAAATGGCCTAATGTCACTCATAAATTCCTCATTTCCAAGGGCCCGCATGATTTCCAACACATGGGTAGAGCCAATCTCAGGAGATGTACCGCCAGGGTGGGCAACTTTGACCCGTTTCGAACCGTGAATCGCCCATGAAAAGAAGGCATCTTGACATAGACGCTTCCTGCTTGAACTGGGTACAAGTTGAGTGGCAACCTTGATGTTATTGGTCAGCAGAGTATTATTTGCCATGAATATCCATGAATGGTGGCTTGCTCCATACACTGTAAGTCGACTGTACTAGTTCCTTTTCTCCAGTTGCCTGTGGATAGTCCCAGCAAGGTTTGTTGGTGCCTGACCACGCTGGCTACCAGATCGACGAGGGAACGCTCAAGATGATTTCAAGGCTACTCCATGGTGGTGAGCACTGAGCACCTGATGATTTTCAATGAACCGAGCCGTTCTGCTTGAAGCCTGTGAGATTTTCAGGACTTCCAAAGTGTAGTGAAGAGATTCACTCCATCGCTGCAGTGTGTGCTATTTGGTTCCCCGTGGGGGCAAGAGGTACATTGAGTACAGTCGTAGAACATCCAAAACATCAAACTGCAAGCCAAGTAGACTTGCTCTGTGAGGCAAAGTGTATTTGCACCAAGTGGAGCTGACAAATTTTGCTCCAAATGGAGGCAAAGCAGCTGTTTTCTTTCCTGCTTGGGTGGGGTCGCTCTTTAGCCAGGCGTCCACAGAACCGCAAGCGGGGGGAAGATGGCCACGTTTGCTGGCCAATTTTCGGTCGGCAGATCCTGTCGTCCATTTTTCAGCGAGGCCTTGGTAATCCAAGAGTCTCCGCACCATGCTGAAGAGAGAAAAGTCTGAAAGTCCTTGTGGCAGATTCGGTCGCTGCTTCAAGCATCTTAAGTATAGAGATTTGTAGAGATGTTGGTATACCCTCTAGAGACCAACTATATAACTAACATCCCACCAAACGGGAAAGCCGAAAAAATCATCTCCAAAAGTACGCATACCGAACGGGAGGAGATAATATCCAACCGTCCACCTGGCTGCCAGGAAACCTTGGAGGAGATTGGGTTTTGGCTGGCTGATGATTGCTAGGGACCATTGCAACTTAACTGATCAACCTTCACTGCTGTGGAAACTCCATGAAGGTGAAGAGGTTTTTCCTGCAATTTCTCAAGGTCGCTTTACGACTTAAGGCGTTTTGGGGGTGCTGGAATTTCAACCACTCTCTTCATGGGAGGTATCCCCCTGAAAACTAGGATGTCCCCTGAAAATTGATGGTTGGAAGTTGGAAGATGCACTTTCCTTTTAAAATTGTCCCTTTTCAGGTGACATGGTAATTTTCGCGGGTGGAAAGTTCCCATCTACTTTCCATATTTTTGTGGCGGTTGAATGAAAGGATCCTGGGCCAGATCCGCCACCAGCCACGTTGAATGCGGTGACCTTCAGGTCCGTGGCTTTTTGGTGATGGTGCGTTTTTTTTTCCTACACTGCAAGGGGACTTTAGAGATTTGGTGAAAGGATACAACTCTGACAACAAACTTGGAACCTGAAAAGGTAAGATGTTTCTTCTTTATCTTCCTACCTTTTCAGGTTCCAAGTTTATGTGAGTAGTACCATGGTTCACTTGATTTTCTTTTAGCTGCTCCATGGTGAATGGTGGAAGAGCACTGGTTGTAGCTGCAGCTTCCTATACGTATATCTATTTGAGGTATTAAGCAAACTTCAAGTATCCTCCAAGAAACTCTGTGATTTTTCAGCAGTTTCCTTGGATGTTACCTCTGGTGGCAAGTTTTTGTTGATGTTTTTTCAACGAGCTGCCAGCATCACCTCCCCAGAAACTGCAGCGGCCCCTGATGGATTGATGTGGTATGTTGGACCCGCGCCATCTTCAGATTTGTTTTTTGAAGACCCCACTGCAGCCTTTTGGGCATTTGGTTCATTTGATAGACCAGTGATCAACGACTCAAACTCTAGAGATTTCTGGTAGGAATCTTCAAGAATCTTCATGACTTTAAACTACACATGATAGGCCAACAAGTAATCAGAATTCATCAGACCATCATCAAAACTATCGCTGCAAACATGTCTTGTTTCGTTGTTTTCACACACAAAAAAGGTTACCCCCTCCGAAAACGGACATCATATCCCCTGAGAAATGATGCTTGGGAAGATTCGATGCGTTTTTTTTTTGAAAAAAAAACACGGCCCCCAAACTTCGCCGACATCGTTCATCATCCCCATCGACTGGCAGGACCATTTTTACCAAGATGGACTTTGTGGAGCGCATTCGGGAAGTGTTTCTTGGATGCCCAACGATGCGGAAAAATCCCCCATCTCCACGCACCCCGAACTTCCAATGTGTTTAAACCTCCTCGACTCAGGAGATACCGAGGAGCGTGTCCACGAATTTTAAGTCCAGAGGTTGGGAAGCCCCCTGGGGAGGAAGGTAGATCAAATAGACGATGATTGGAGGCCCTGAGTTGAGGAAACTTTGAAGTTTCTGGAGAGAACTCGAACTCAGAATTAGATAGAATTAGATAGAAACAATGATGGCATGTATTTTTTTTTGGTGGGGGGTGGGCAGTTCCATCCACTGGGAGGAAACATTGCTCATCAACTCCTTCTATTTGCGCTTCTCCCAGAAGGTGTGGATTGGTTTTTGATTGGTTTGGCCGCAAAGGATCCAGATTTTCCTCAACCTTTTCAGTGCACTTGGAAGGAGATTGTACCTTCAGGATGGATACTTGTTGTTGGAACCAGCTGTGATGCAGTTGGTTTTAGTGTTTTAGTGCCAACTTTGATTTGGCTGCGACTGAAACACATACCTTCCATAACATGAGCACCACTTTTTCGTCTCAAGCAAAGTTTCCATTTAAACATTGCGCTTCATCTACAGTTGACCTGGTCGTGTGCAGTGCTAGGCGAGGGCTCATCGCATTAAAGTGACGTCGGGGAAACCGAGCATTTTGCACAGTGATTGATTGAGTGCTCTGGCGGATGGTTGATTGGTATATACTGTGCTGCTGTTGCTGCCGTTGGTGCTGTTGGTGGTGTTAGACATGCTTTTTTTGTTGGCTTTTGTTTGAAGCTTTGGGCAACCTTTGCGAGTGGTGCTTTCGGAATAGTTGACCCGAGACATACCCTGAAGATCCTGAAGATATAGTCGGGTTCCCCTCCCCTCTTAGGGTCGTGGTGAAACCTGATTTATAACTTAGTCAACCAAATGGTTTTTTTTGGTTGATGAAACTGAAATCTAGCTTGATGAATGAGTTGAGGCCCGTTTTTCTTGTACAGTCGCCAATCCTGAGTTGTCAAATCTGGAAAGTCCAAGCTGTAATGGTCACATCCAACAGGTGATCCCCGGCCCAAAAAATTTGGAAATGCTTCGGAGACAATGTCAAGTAGCAACTGAAATTGCCGAACATCATGTGGACTATACAGCCATTTGCTGGAAATTATGAAGTATAGTATAGCACGTACTTACGAAATAAAACCAACCCGATAGTCACGAATCGATGAGGAATCCGTGATTCACAAAACCATCCTGAGATCGATGTTGGTAACCGAGGTCACCGGTGTGCTCCCAATGGACCCAGAAATACAAACCTTTGGCTTGGGCCTCACCGGAGAATGGAAGGTGTTTTTTTTGGTTCGGAATGGTTACCAGCCTTAGCCGGAGATCTCCAACAAAATTGGTGTGGATCTTCATGACCTGCCTGACCTCGCTAGTTGTGCCGAACATCACAAACTGACATGAGATATATGAGATGAAGGTGTGTTTTTGAGGAAAGCAACAGGAAATCATGGCCTCTTTTTAGACAGTTGAGACACTACACCATTGCCATGGCTATTGATATCGCAATTCTGTGCCAGTAGTGGGTTACTGCATTCTATTTTTCCAGGGCAAAAGGAGTAGAGTCTAGAGCACCAAAGTATCAAAAACTAACCACTTGGCAGATATCTGGGTCCACTTGCCAGATATCCTGAGCCAATTACTGGGTAGTTTCCATCGTCAACTCACCCTCAAAACAGACTTGGCGGTGCTCTGGCAGAGAGGCACCATTGGAAAAACGTTCCTATGAATGGTACTTCCCTGAGACCGATGGTGCCTTGGCATCAAGGGGTGACTGTCCGGCGAGGACGAGGGATGCTGGCTGGGAGAATGAGAAGTGTTTGACTCGACTTTCAGACGTTGTGTGGATCCACGGAAATGACACGAATCATGTTTACATGCATGCTGTTGGCCGGGGTATCCGGTCATCAGAAACCATTTTCATGACTCTATCGTAACTGGGGCGAGATGAAGGGCATGGGACGTAAAGCTCACTTCGCAATGAGCTTTGCCAGAACGACTTCATTTGGGCCTTCACGATGCCAAAGAGGAGGAGGCCGATCTGTTTTCTTTCAGCCCTGAAGATGGAGGGCTGAAATTCATGGACAAGATTCTTGGATATATCCACTGTGTATAGTGATTATAGTGATTGTTAGAGGAATACATGTCTTGATGAAATTGGGAGTTTCATCTTCTTGGCTGGATGTAGTTCGATGGTTTTGTGAATGGCGAGTAGCCTTTAGACACGAGTAATGCCGCAATGACGCATATGAGATTACTGTTTGTTTTCGTTGCATCAACAGGAGGTGAGGTTGGGTTAGCTTTCTGAATTTGGTCGCTGACCGGATTTGGAGATTTGGATCCCCAGAAGTATAGTCTAGGTCCAGGTGGTGATTGTAGGTATTGTCATGAATTGTCCATTTTCACCAAACATTTAGCCCTTATTTGGGGAAGATTTCCCATTTGATCAATATCTTTTAAATGGCTTGAAACCACCAACTAGTGAGTGGTCCTTGCTCTGATAGTTATGTGAATGGAAGCCAAGTTACCCCAACAAAATCTGGTCCACTTGGTAAGCATCGAAATCCGTAAACATCGATAGCATCCATCAAATTGATGTTTACAAAGCTAGCTTTCGACTTGTGATAGATGATCTTTTTCATACTTTTTTTTGGGCCAGTGCAGTTTTCCAGCTGGAAAAAAATGGACCCATCCGGAGTTGGAAGACAAATTGCCCCGAAGCGGAAAGAAACTCCAGGATTTGTGGATTTTCCTACGTCAACTGACGGGCTTGGAAGATATGCAGGCTGCGAAGGTGCCAAGATATTCAAGCTAAGAAGGTTTGCTTCATGATGAGATTTGCAACTTCTTGGTTTCAGATTGAGTTGAACATAAAAAATCGAGCCTGGGAGTGGAAGTTGAAAGAGTTTATGTGTTCCAAAATAGACTAAGAAGACCATTCCAAATCAATTGTTTGCATGGAGTATAATCCAACTCCAAGAGATTATCCAACTTGAAAAATCATGGAAGATGAAATATCACAGGCCACTCCCCCGGCCCATACCCATTTCGTTGGATGTTTAAGCCACATCATGGAAAGAGACCCGCATCATGAACGCAAGTGCCAGGATTATGTTTGGAGCAACGCAGGAAAGTATGGCCTGGAGGCAAAACGAATCCAGGGAATCAACGGATCCTCCAGGGATGAGACTAGCGAGTGGCACCGCACAACTCGTTTGTACCAAACTTTTCCGGTCCAAGAGATTTGGGAAAGGACCCCATTTGATTCAGACTGACATCCCATGGGTTCTTTTCATTGCTGATATCTGGGTGATGGTTTCAAATATGTTTTATTTTCACCCCTACTTGGGGAAGATTTCCAATTAAAGGGTTGAAACCACCAACCAGATATTCATTTCTTGCGGGTGAGCGGATGAATGAGTTGATCCCCACACTGAAACTGGTGGCTTTACACGGGACAAACACATAAATTACGGTGGTGAATTCGCAAGGTGGTCAATAGGTGCATCATTGCGTACATGGAACACAGAATATTGACATATATATATATATATACACAGCTATATGCATTATGTAGTTTTATTTTGAAATAAGTATCATACAGCATGATTATGTATGATTAATGTGGGAGACTTTCTTTCATAGAATGTTTCCTCGCAACAGATTTGAGGCTCTCTTATTTTGAGATTCATCCAGTGGTTTGAACAATATCAGCGAACTATTCGGCTTTCGCGGAATTGGAGAAGTATTATTCTGTTCTTGCTTGGCTTCGGCTCAAAGTCTGAAGTAGAGTTTCATTGCTGATTATTTGAGTGGTCAATATTCTGAGAACGTCCCGGATGCTGCAAGTCAAAGTAACTTTGCTGAATGGGAACCCTGAACTTCTGACACTTCTGCCTTCTTCCACAGTTCAAGATGTAAGGAGAAAGGCCCAACAAGCGTTTGGGAAAAAGCACCTCAGACTTGTCACTGCCAAGAATCGAGTTCTGGTCAATTTCGAGCAAACCTTAGAAGACGCAGAGTTAGAGGACGGAGAGCGCCTTGCAGCTCTGGTACTTCAACCACAACTGGCAGCAACGGGAAGAGCTTTTGCCTTGTGGTGTCATGGAGATAGCGCAATCGTTACCTGGGGTCCTGCACGCTGTGGCGGTGACAGTTCGGCAGTTCAAGATCTTCTCAGGGGTGTGCAGCAGATTCAAGCCTCAATTGGGGCCTTTGCTGGGGTTCTGGAAGATGGATCCGTCATTACCTGGGGGCATGCGGATTTTGGCGGCGACAGTTCGGCAGTGCAAGATCAGCTCAAGGTTGTGCAGCAGATTCAAGCCGCAAGTGAGGCCTTTGCTGCGATTCTGGAAGATGGATCCGTGGTTGCATGGGGTGATGCGGACTGTGGCGGTGACAGTTCGGCAGTGCAAGATCAGCTCAGAGGTGTGCAGCAGATTCAAGCCTCAGCTGGGGCCTTTGCTGCAATTCTGGAAGATGGATCCGTCGTCACCTGGGGTGGTGCAGACTATGGCAGTGACAGTTCGGCAGTTCAACATCAGCTCAGAGGTGTGCAGCAGATTCA
>DF239831.1:28519-61019 GCA_000507305.1 Breviolum minutum Mf 1.05b.01
ATTCTGGAAGATGGATCCGTCGTCACCTGGGGTGATGCACGGCTTGGCGGTGACAGCTCGGCAGTTCAACATGAACTCAGAGGTGTGCAGCAGATTCAAGCCACTCCCAGCGGGGCCTTTGCTGCTATTCTGGAAGATGGATCCGTGGTTACCTGGGGGCATGCAGACTTTGGCGGTGACAGTTCGGCAGTGCAAGATCAGCTCAGGGGTGTACGGCAGATTCAAGCCGCAAATGGCGGGGCCTTTGCTGCCATTCTGGAAGATGGATCCGTCGTGACCTGGGGTGATGCACGCTGTGGCGGTGACAGCTCGGCAGTTCAACATGAACTCAGGTTTGTTGGGTCTCTAGATGCGTTTGCCGAATGAGGCATGAGACTTGTTACTTTGCGTTTGACCATGGCACACAAACATCGGTCCCTCCAAGTCTAGCTTCCTTTGCAAAAGTGTGAACGGAAAACCAAAAATGATGCAAGATTGCAGGCTGGCGGGTGTTTTACTTGTGCCTTTTTTGCGGGGGAAGATTTCCCAAGAAGTGAGAGTATGGGTTTCAACTGGCGGCTAAGCCAGATCGGGCAGAAGATGAGTAAAGTCTAGCAATGCACCATGATCCATTAAGGTGCCCATTACATTTATTTTTGAAAAGGGCTCTTTTGTGTGCATAAACTAGAGGGTACAGGCTTCAGTGTTCCCAAAATGACCTTCGAGGAACATCTGAAAAGAACCCACTTATCTCAGTTTGTTGTGCTAAAAGAGACGTGCCATATGAAGTCCAATTTATTGCTTCATAGATGTGGTCCATTCTTTGCCCATAGAACTCTCCAAGTGGAATCCTGGCTCGTGTATTATTTCCAAACGCCTGAGGGATCAGAAAATTTTGGGGATCCAAACCCAAAACGCAAGGTGATGAGTGATTTGCAACCAAGAAGTATTAAAGGTAGTTCCCTTGTCGTAGTCTTGAAAGTTCTGTCACCCAATACCGCATGAGAGTTAGCCCATGTTTGGACTAGTCAATTGAGGTCATATTATGTTGTAGATCTCAGAATGTCTCCAAAAAATTGACATCTTCAGGCTGCCCCTTTCTGATAGATGAACTGTGTTGTCATTTGGGATTCCTTGCCCGTTTCCAAATTCAGCTGCACCCCATCTCAATGTACTTGGAGGAAAACAAAGTCAAGGAGTTCTCCCAAATCCCGATATGTGCACCATGGATGAACATGGTAGAAAATTGAAATCCATGTGTGTTGCTGTGTTTTCTTCATTCGTTGAGCAAGAAAGGAAACACACCTTGATCTTGCTGGAAGCGATGCCAACTGCAGAAGTGCAACCGAATCGTATCAGTTATAACGCTGCCATTAGTTCTTGCGAAAAGGCAGGAGAATGGCAACACCACGTTTAATGTTCTCTTTAAACCATTCGAAGGAATCCATGGAAATCAGGGAGCGATATTATCACAAATGGTTTTTGAAAGGGTACTCGACTACCCCAAAGATGATTGATAGGTTCAAATGGTTTCTCTATTTGTTTTGGCCCAGAAATTTCCACATATCCGAACTACCAAATCAATGATGCGATTCTCCAAGACTTTTCTCCATGGAAAGAGTATTCCAGTTCCAAAAATCAAACAACATGACTGACATTGGATGTTTTTCTTCAAGTCTTCTGCTAAAAGGTGTTTTGAAAATTTTCCAAATGGCAACCAACCGTCCCAGCTACATCACCTAAAACAGGCCTTTCGTCGGGAGGATGTGACTTTATTGCTGGGTTCTATGGTTCGGTGGCGACTTGGCTCCTGGTTCTGGTGCTACGGTGGTTCACGGAGAAAATCGGGTGAAGCAGTTGAAGATGATTTTCCTTTTCCTCAGGTGGGATATCTTGGTTCCCTGGAGGGTAACGGTTTTTTGAAAAATATTGTTCCTTATCAAATTGATTTAAATGGTTCTGCTGATTTTGTCGGTCAATAGTTAGATGCATCAAAATTTCTGCAGATAATGTGGGAGTGGTTGATCCTCAACACATCCAACTTTCTATTTTGAATGACCCCTCTTAAGATTCAACATCTGGAAGGGCACACTTGAAAGAGCCGGTTGGAGCCAAAAGTCCATTGGTTTAGTGTATCTCAGATGATGTGGGTGGTTTGACGGGTTGACTTCTCTCTTGGTTCGTTGGTTTTCCACGGTGATAAAACGTGGGGATACTTTCCTTTTGCGAACTCTCAGTTTTCAGGAGTGTTTTCTCATTTCGTCGTGGTGGCTCCCAACATATTGAATTTTTTCACAACTACTTGGGGAAATGCTTCAATTTAGACTATGTCACATGTAATATTTTTTCAATTGGGTTGGTTCAACCACCAACTAGATGGTCTTTTAAAATCCAGCAACTGCGGATGACATGACAAGTCTCACATTTGAGGTCTGAAAAAGCACGAATGACTGGGCTTTTGAGTTCCACCAAACTCTGTGCAGTGGACAAGGCCAAAACGCCCCAGGGCCGCTGCTGATACGTCAAGATTATTCACTGTTGACCTGGGTGTAGATAAGAAAATGTATAGCCCAATATGTTTATTTAATATATATATATATATATATACTATTTTTACATACATATCATTTTGATATATGACATTTGACATATGACATATGAAATGTAGATGTACATATATACATATTCACGTTGTATTCCTCCCTGCACATCACGTGACCTTGCCTACGAGATGTTGGCAAAGCCTTTGTAACTTAAAGGGGCAGCATAAAGGTTTGAGGTCAACATAAGCATCCGAACGTGGTGCTCAATTTCAAAAAGGAGGTCCCCTTGTGATAATGTCCTGCCAGGAAGGCAAGAATATGGAGTTTTTGCTTTCCAACAACGAGAAGATTTGGCTTAGTGTGGTTTGGGCCCCTAGTGGAGAAGAAACGATGTTGCGCTGGGGGCTGTTTCTCGTTGGGACGCGGGTGACATTGCGGTTCTCGGAAGGACGACATGCGGTTCGGAGATATTTTGATCGATTCATGATAACTATGACTGTTAGAACTACTCCATAGTAGATATACTGTATTGCGGATACACATATTTATATACATATGATTGGCAATGTCATTCCCTTTCGAATCATATCATTGAGAACTTTTTCTTAAACCCGACTTTGAATACAATGTCTTGACCTCACGAAGTGTTCTTCATAACCAATATTAATATTCGGTATCCGCTAGCATGTTTAGAAACCCTGAGATACAACTAAAACATTTCTGCAGCTGTCAGTTGCGCATGAACCCACAAAAGCTCTTTATGTCACTCAAAGCCTTTTTTTGCATTACTTTACACAGGTATGTATATCTATCATTATCTATCTATATGTACATTTGTTTAGATAAATTTAGCTGGATTTTCAGAATAGTAAGTTTGACAAGGCGTCTACAACGACCTTGCCAAGTCATGAAATACAAACCAAAAATTGCTACCCTCGGTTGAAAGTAAAATGAGCAATGAAAAAAAACCTTATTGTTTAGGGTATATAGGGGATCATACTACACAGCTATATTATATGGGGATTGCAATACACCATTATAAGGATCCTTATTAAACAACAAGTATAATTGAAAACAAGAAGGTTTGTTTCGTGGCTCAAATGTCCCAATGATAAATGCCAGCCGGTTGAGGATTCACAATCCTTCAACGGTGTAGAACTGCGAAGTGGATGCTGTTTGCTCGGAATATTCAAGACGCACCTTCCCATCATTCTTTATTGCCGAAAAACCCATCTGAACATATTGGGGATAATCAAGATGATCAATATGGGTCGGTATATAGATCCCAAGTCGAACCGGACCTAAGCATCCTAAGCTATTTGCGAGAAAAAAGTGGGTCCTGAAGCAGCGCCATTGTTTCACAATCAGGATGACATGAAGGAAGAGGATGATCTCTGGAAGTGGCTCTTAGATTTGAGCCGCGTCCCAAGTGAGGTGCATCCTGGAGGGAGTGACTGGGGGGTGTTTGAGATTGCATGGGTTTTCAGGACAAAATTTGGTGAAAAAACGGTTTTTTACGTGAACAACATGGTGGAAAAAAGTCAAAATCAGGTCAAGAGAGAAAGGAAAAATCATCTTCAAAACCAGTTTGGTTAAAAGATGGTCCATGAATTTTTCGGAGGATGGTAAGTCTCAGGGACGTTTAACACGGAAACCTGGCTCCTTTAGAGCAAATCCTTCAAGTTTTGCTCCTGTCCCTGCCAGACTCTGAATGATACGTTCGCTCTTGCGGTGACTCAAAAAGACTTACACTACGGAGTAGACTTAGAAAAACATGGGATGGAACCCTTTCGCATCCGTGTTTGGTGGAAGATGTTTGCTTTGAGCATTGGGTTTCCTTTACTAGGGTTACTAGGGATTCCGGAGTCCATTCTCAAGCATGAGAGTGATAAATTGACGACATAATGGATGGAAAGTGATGATAGATCTGAGTCTGTAAAGATATTTTCATGAGACCATTTGCGGACCCCAAGTCTCGCTAACTCAGTGTTTTATGATGCTTTCTTGAAGGGTTCCCATTGGTTCCCATTGCGTTTTTTTGCCTCCATCTTCAAGCACTGTGCCAGTCCTTAGTCAATGCTGAAGAAGCTCAAGAAAACGACCCCTGGAAGGACTGGAGAATTCAAGGTTTGCACAGGAATCAATATATGTCAAAAAACACTTTGGTTTGATGAGGGTGAAGTTCACCATTGGGTGGCTGAGATCTGTTTTTTTCAGCATTTACAAGATAGACACTATGTTCCTTAGAAGATGGCATGATTTCAGCAGATCCCCAGTAATTGCAGGAAGCATCCAATATGTTGGAAATCTTAAGTTGATGTGGGTAGTCCTGTAGGTTGGGACTGGGTACCAAGAATGGTTGCATGTTTGCAAAATTGATTTTTGTCATCTCATATTTTTACACTTTTACATTGACTTGTGATAGCAGTTAGGATATGTTGTTTTTTGAAGCTGCACCGGCGAAACCGGGAAGCTTGAACCTCAGGATGGCTCCTGGAAGAGTGTCTTGTTCGGCAGGGACAGATTTTGGATGTTGAAACGAACCTCTTCAGAAACACCGAAACTGCTTGTACTGGTATCATTTTCTACATCAAGATTTTGAAGAGGATCTTTTAGATGATATGAATATCATCTTTTTTCCCATCTTTTTAATGGTACATGTTGGATCACATTGCACTTGCACCAAGGTAAGGCGAAAGAAATGTGGGAGCGACCCGCAGAACCAGAAGAAGCACAGCAGAAGGTGCCTGGGGGGGATAGTTGATGTGGAATTGCAGTGAACTTTTTATGTTTATTTTTGTTGGGAGGGGGCTAGAATTCGAATCGATTTGGCCTACTTCGAGCTTTTTTGCAGTATTTCCTAGTTTTGTGGCACCAGTTGCACCTGTTATTTTTTCAGAGCTTGGATTTATCATGGCAGCATGACATTGGTTCGAGGAAATGAGGTACAGTAGCCCTCACCATACAGCTTCTCATCAACAATGTCGCCTTTCATCAATCAAACAACAAGTGGACTGATCATTATGACTGACTTCTGATTTCCGATCTCTTTGCTTGCAAACTGGCTCGATTTGAAAAAAGGAACAAGATGGAACATGTTCTTCTACCCTTAAGACGTACATTCTTCAGATTGATAGGGAAACTGCCCTGGCAGAGAGTGAAACATCCTGTTTGTGGCCGATGAGACTTCTGGACTCCGTAGAGGTTGCTCCATAAGATGGATTTTCGAGAAGGAAACCCACGGAATTTGTCCCCCAACAAATCTTCCCCAACTTCGTGCAGGAGGACAACCATTGGTGGCAAGACTCCTCATGGGTTCTGGTGCCTAGAATTGGCCGAAAACACGACAACAGTGGCTGAGGCAATTGACGTCTCAAGCCCTGGTCTTTTTTTTGCAAGTTGGTCCATGTTGAAAAAATCAATGGACCGAGGGACACGAACCGAGTGAATTTTTTGAGATTTGTGTTTTGTTTGTGTCCATCCACCACAGGAATCATGGAGGATTTGAGAGTTCCATAATCTTTTAAAGTTTTCGGTGGTGAGGGTGGAGTGATTTTCAGATTTCTGAGATGATCGATTGTTGATTCTGGATCTAACTCCTTAGTATAGTATAGAGATGCAACAAACAAGTGAGTACGATGGATTCTTAGGTAATTCTCTTTTGTATGGCATGAGAAACACACAGAAACGACGAAAAAGTTGAGGAATCCGCGTCCACTGACATTTCTTGCAGCTATGTTCGCCCAAGTTTCAGGTTTCAAATGCTTTTTTTAGCCTTGATACATTTGATATGAGCTGTTTGATATAAATTTCTACATGTTTGTCAACTGTTTGTCTACTTGTCCCTGGGTCCAAAGAATCGCTCCAACGAAATTGAGGGAAAGCAGAATGAGAATGCCAACCAAGCAACTCAGAGTACGAGTCTTGGGACAGAGATGTGATGGCCCGTGATGGCTCTCGTTGTTTCGTTGTTTCTTTCTTTGCTTCCTTTTCGTTTTTTGTTGCTTTCGGAAAGTTTATTTTTTTTTTGCAGGGTTTTTAGGTTTATCATTTTATTGATGTTTTTTGGATGGTTTTAGGGCTCCCAAACATCACCACATCATACCATCTAGCCTGTGTAACCCTTTAAAACCAGTTTAATGCATAGGAGTTTTGTCGGATATGGGAACTTCGCTAGAAATCTAAGTGAGGTGCGCAAGACTGCTGGATGTTTCAGCAGGGCAAGTGTTGGCATGGCGTCAAATGTCGTTGCTCAGCAGCAAGAAACCACAACATATTTGCAGATTGCCTGCTGGTCGCTCACATCTATTATATCTATTGAAGTTGTAGGTCTTTCGTCAAAGGTTGTTGACACCATTGAAAACTGGGAGGCTTGCCATGTATACTCAAGTTTTTGGGATCAGAGGTGATTTTTCATTCTCAAAAACCCTCTAAACTTGGACCATCCCAGATTGGACTTGTGATACGACGATACACCAAGGCTTTTCTCATGGTGAGGCAGCATTGAACAATGGGGTGGTGTGGAAGTTTTTGTTCGTTGTGGGAATGAGCGGTTGATCAGACATTTTTTTCTGTGAATCATTGAAGTAAAGCAGCATTCTTCTCTTTTCATTTTGTGAACATGGAGATTAGTTCTTGTTTAATAAACTTAAATCATGAGAATCGGAGGGTACCCCCCAATGCCACCCTCGCCAAGAAAGAATGCCTTCTTACTGGATTGTTAACCACGATGATCCCTGAAGAATCCTTCACTAAGGCCGTGGCATTGGGGGAACCCCTAGATTGATTCTGATGAGTAAAGTTGAGCTGCTACAAGTTGACAAGGGATCTAGGAATGTCCATTGACATGTTGGGTAGTCACTTGCTGCTTGATTTGACTTTAAGTTCAGTGATGGTGATCATTGGATGTGAACGCGGAAGCAAAAGACAACATAAGAAAGCGAGGTAAATGCATCGGTTGCATGGTTGTATGTTGTTTCCCAGTATATGTATAATTCAATTATAATTCATACTCATGCAATGTGATTTCCGTGTGCAAGAGCTTAAAATGTCGCGCATCTAGAAATCACTGGTCAAATTCAAGTTTTCCAAATGACATACTTTACACTTTACCGGATTGCCAAGAACGGGAAATAGGACATGTAGATTAGACCAGATTCATGAACTCGAGTCAAAATGCTTTCTTTAGAATACAGACTTTGCATCAACCGATCTACAATCCGAGTCGGTCCAAGAGACAATTTGGAATTGATAAACCTCATATACCATTGCTGACTGGAACGCTCCCAAAGCAGTTTCAACTACTTTCGGATGTACCTGACAGGATGAACAACCAACGCACAGTTTTTCCATGATTTTCCAACAACACACTTTTACACCGGATAAGGATACAGTAACTCTCTGAAACAGCACTTCAGCAGGTACCAACTGCTGGCACTGGGCAGCGAGGTGTTTTGGGTGTGGTATTTGTGCGTGTCTGACCCCATGAAACCACAAAACAGCCTTGAGTAAATGGTTGGCTGTAATTTGGGGGGAAGCATTGCTGATATAGTGGGTTTTTCCAGGCTGGTGGGATATTTTTTCAGATTTGTTGGAGTTAACTTCATGTTGGACATGATGAAGCGATCTACTACCCCTCTCCAACATGAGTATATCATAGCATTTTTCAGAAGTACTTTGTCAAGATGAAGGTAAGATGTATTTATCGTTAGGGCAGTGGGTAGCAGTATGGGAATGCACTCCCTGAAACTGGCAGTCATCTTTTGCAAAAGAACCTTGACTGAAAGTGAATTAGTCTTGCAAGGGATGAATCTGTTTGAAAGACAACGTTCCCAGCATCGTTCAAAGCTTCAAACGATTCAACAGGGTCCAAGGTCCAATGACGTCGTCACGAATCATGCTTTGAACATTTCCTGTGAACAGAGCTTCATGAAAAGCTTTACTTGGAGACGCAGTTCCAAGATGAAACATATAGACATAAGGCAATACTTTGAGTTGTCAAGCACTATGATAGTGATTCCGCTTCTTAGTAAGAAGCTATGATACATGTGAGAATTTCTCGAAGATTGAAAGAACAGCTGACAACTGACCTTGCTTCCCTATGTTTCCCTCTCTTGGAGTAATCACCTACACTATTCCTGAATGACCGGATTACTGACCCAGTACAGCTGCGTCGTTTTGCAGCAATGGCTCCTCCATTTGTTTGATATGCATAAAAAGCAGGTGGCAAGGGGGAATTATGTCCAGTAGGTTGTTGTCGGGATTGGGCTTTGATCCCAAAATTTTCCGCATCTGAGTCGTTGATGCCAAGGACAACATTCAAGACATGGAGGTTGGCAGAATTCTGGGAAGGTCACGTTCAAGGCCGAAGGGGGGCACTCCCTCGGTGGATTTTGATGGGTTTTCATGGGGCTGGGATTGGCAGAGGTGGGAGGTGGGCTATCAGATTTTACAGTGGTGGAACTTCCCCCATGAATCAGAGGCGGCCCACTTGAAAAGGAAGCCTCCTGTCATTGCAAGTATCTTCCAACGTGTAATTGCTGAATTTCTTACCTAGGCCTGGTGGCATGTTCAAAAGTGTTGACTGCTAAGGGCACCGGCGGATTCTCCTACTTGAACGGACAATCAATCCTTTTCTGTCCCTTTAGGATCAGCAATTAAATGCGCACACCAATGTGTGTGAGTGAATTTTTACATGGGTGTTTCCAAAAATAATGGTACCCCCAAATCATCCATTTTAATAGGGTTTTCTATCCTAAACCATCCATTTTGGGGTGCCCCTATTTTTGGAAACACCCACATCATTGTCAAGTGTCAAGAGGGAAATTCGAGGCTTCTTGGATGGCTCGCTGCTTTGTTCCACCCTGTTCCACAGGCGTCCAAAGACGACGCAAGCTCAAGCGCTGCCCCGACCAAAAGCTCCTTCTGGGGCGACTCTTGAGCAACCAAAAGAGAGACTGGCAGGTCACGTCAGTGATTGCATATCATTAGGGCTGATTAAGTGAGTAAGTTGCAATGATATTGTACTGTAGATTGTAGATCTTGTATGTTTTTCTTGTGGTTGGAGCTATAAAGTATTTTTGATGGTTTTTGGATCGTATTCTCCCAAAAAATTGTTGGAGACATTGCATGGAATAGGACTCCAGTTCCTGGTCTGCTTTAACAAAAATTGGAGATGCTATTGAAAAAATATAGCAGAGGTGGAATTTAACATGAGGTATAGTCAAAACACTGAACAGTGAAGTTGCCCCACGGACAATCAAATTGAATGTGGCAAATCCTCCAAGTGGTCATCCAACCTCGATGTGGCTCAAAAGCTGTGCATTTCTTGCCCATTACAGAGCTTCTAGGGCTCAAAATCGCGGCAGCAAATAAATTGCAGGGAAGCCCGGGCTGTTTCGTTGGTCCGAACTACACTAATCTCGGCTACTTGTTGTACAAATGGATCTATCCCAGCAACCTCTTCGCATCGCACAGGGTTTTTGTTGGTGTTTTGGTCTTCAAAGATTGATGGTGATAGGTGTCAGGTTGCTGATACATTGAACCCATCAACAGAGGATAGATTGGATGAATAGATTAATAAATCTTTTCCTGCTAAAATACTGTAACCTTATTGGAGCGAATCAAGGGTTGGTGTAAGTTGGTGTAAGGTTATTCTGATCCATATCGAATCTATTCCCAGATCATATCATATCCAAGCTGACAGACAGCGATATATCATGAACGATGATATGTGATTCCAAAAAACCAATACTCCCCGGAAAACTAACATGTCCCCTGAAAATCAATGGTTGGAAGTTGGATGATGAGTTTCCTCTGTGAACATAGGACATTCGTTCGTTTTCGGGGGTGTAAATTCATCCGTTTCTTCCGACAATTTCCCAAAGGTGCTGAAGACTGAAGATCTTGGCAAGACCACGAGAAGCCTGATTTTTCAACGCGGAAAAAAAAACACCACTAGATTCTACCCCACCCCATTCTACTGTATAAATGGCTGGTGCATGACATCCCCTTCAAGGGTCGCATTTTTTTTAAAGATAATCAATGGGTGCCTAGCGGCTGGAACCCTCAAAAAGTTGAGTTTGAGACGCGGAACGTCACAGTGTTGCTCAGGTGGCTGCCTTGCAATCTGGGTGAGAAAAGATTGTGGTTTTTCGCAGGGCATGATCAGCTCTGTGTTGGTGTGGATACTCAGCTTTTGTAGCCCTTTTTTAAGGTAGCAACACTTATAGCCCTAGGTAATTTAGATGATAATATCACCATTCCTGACTGCCTTTCAGCTACGGTATAAAACAACCAGTAATGAAAGTAGTTTTACTATTCAAAACAACTTGCTGAACCAGTGAAAATTGACCCCATTGAAGTTAGACATTTAGGTATGCACTTAAAGGTGGGTGACTTGTAGGTGTTTCCCTAGCTAGCTCGGGAAACACCGGTGTTTCCCTCAAATGCGGATTGGGTAAAATTGGATGATTTTTTCACTCAAATGAAAAGAAGAACAGAATGTTTTATATTTTTAATTGGATGAAACAAAAAATTATGGCTTTCTGAAGTTTAGTCCGAAAAAGAATCATAGGCGCAGTGCAGTGGATGTATTAGATGTGATATATATACGAATAGACGGATGGATGGATGGTTAGTGGATAGATGCGCCACAAGTTGGTTAATAGCGCTGTGCTTCAGCAAGGGTCTTCCTGGGAATCTTCAGAATTTCCTCTGATCCAAATCGATCACCACTAAGATTCAGGTGGAGTCAAGCTGAAGGTGTTTGTATGCACATATAGATAGTATATATGTATATATATATGTATACAATTTTCTATATATATATACATATAAAATGCATATACATGAATATATATATATATATGTATATATGCACATATCTATCAATCCCACTTGCCTTGAAAAAACTTCATATGTCACCAAGTCTGTACTAAGTCTGCTGATGATGTAGGTGATCATTAGACTCATTAGACCATCATTAGACCTATTCATATCAGAATTTATTTTTCTACAAGCATTTGTGAGCTAGAGGAACCAATCGCAAATCAATTTGCATATAGGATTGCTATATATAATAATGTATGTGTACATCTATTGTGATGTTTCACCTGCGTTACTTTTTTTGGTTGACCCGGATTCTGAGGCCGGATGCGTTGGAACTGCCGTTGGCTATGGTGGGGCCCGTCTCAGTGGGGTGTTGAAGCTTCCATGAAACTGTGGATCAAAGCAGCAAAGCATCACAGCCACGGGGAGGTTCATTTCATGTTGCTACTGTTGATGATTCAGAAATCCTGAGAGCACCAGTTGAGGTTCATAATTTTCTCCCACGTTTGTTTTTAAAAACAAATCCCAGGTGGTTGTTTGGGATTTCTCAACCATCAACAGTCTCACCCTTCATTTCTAGGGCCTGAGATTGATAAATTCCTTGCGTGTTTAGTAGTCCATCTTTTTGTGGGCCAAGGAGCGAACTCAGACCCCGAAGACCACGGAAACTTCATAAAAAATCTCAAACACAACACGTACATCCAAGCCGGACTTTGCAGAAGGGTCGTGTTTATTAGATCCAGAACCATCCCAGGCTCCGCCGGGTCATGTGGTGATTCATGATAACGGGTAACAGAGAATTAGGGTTTGATTCCGAAGAGGGCTTTGGAGAAACGGCTACCACATCTAATTATATCTAATTAAATTAAGGCAATCAATTGGCGCGCAAATTAGCGCAAATCCTGACAGCAGGGAGATATCCTGACAAGAAATACCACAACTAGAGGGCAATTGAAGATGATCTTCTTGGTGTTATTTCCACATGTTTTTTTTTGAATCAGACTGTTCCGACATGTTTCTTTTGCATGTTATTTCCACTTTTTTTAAAGATGTTTTTAGCGCAAAGTGCCTTTGTCCGCTTAGTCCACTTTGGCATCCCAAGAGATATATGTTTTCGGCCCCGAAAATCAGGATGTCTGTGATAGTAACTTGGTAGGTTTGTTTCTTTCGCTGGTAAGGAAAACTACTGGTTGGATCAAGTGACTAGCCAACCATCTACTTTGACCCTGGGGTTTCATGGTGATTAAATTGAACGACTACGCAGAAACTTCCAGGCAACAAGTGGAGCTGTTTCTGTAGGGCATGGCATAGGTGTTGCGGGCACAATACCAGATGCTAATATTGCTAGTAGCTCGCCTTCACGACTTCAACGATGTTGAAGTTGACCTTTCACCTTTGACAATGTTCTCGGTGGCTTATGGGGATAGAAATCATGTTCTGGAAGTGACGTGGGAATGTATGGCTTTTTGTTATGCAAGCTATGACGAATGCTGTGAATTTAAAAGGGGAAAACACCTCACATTGTCCAGACCTTCCTGAATGGGTTGAATCGGAACACTGCATGAAGAAGACGCCTGAGAATGCCCCCAATCCCCTTGCATTCATCATGGGATGTTGTTGTTGATGCTGGTGGTGGTAGTGGTGGAACTAGCATTGGTGCAGCTAGTGCGTTTCTTCGGTGCTGATGCAAGCCTTTACCTCAATCCTCATGGGGATCACTGCAAGCCTTCAGTTCAGCAGTTATGTCTGAAAGACGTTCCGCTGTGTTTTTTTGTTGCACAACCTAGCCGGTCCCCCTCATGATGCGCACGCGCTGTTGGCAATCAGAGCAGCAAAGATTGAAATAGCATGAGGAGGATTTGAACATCGAGTATGTAGTGAAGGCCCATGAAGGTTTCGCTTATGTGGGTAGCGCTTTGGCGTGCCTTGAAACCCAAGCTAAAGCTCCAAACCCAGACCTCGCGTTTGCCTTGCGTGGGCGCCCTGTGCTTCAACTCAGGTGCTTCGCCGTTCGGGGCCTCAAGGGCTCCAGCAGCTTCGGGGGAAGCTTTGGTGCTGGCCCATGTGTGGTTCGTCATTCTCATAATAGAACGTTCTGCCTTTCGGGGATTGGCGCGTGGATTCCGCAACAGTTGTAGAAATTTGTTGCAAACGTCTTTCGCCGCACTACGTGCCAGCAATTAATTTTGTTTTTTTAGCTGTGATGTGAGGCGATGTCTCCGCTGTGCCGTTGTTGTTTGATTTGGTTTATGTCTGGCTGTCATACCTTTTTCATATATAGCATTTTTAAACATTATATATATATATAGAGGCAGATTCAGCAAGTTGGGCCAGAACGTGGTGAAATACTTTCCTTTGTCATGGCATTTGGCTTCATTTTCAGTATTTGGAAAGGCGGATCAATTTGCGCCCATATGGTTACATTCTTATTGAGCCCCCATGATTCCAACAACCGCTACCGCTACCATTTCAATTTGAAGGAAATGTCCGGCAAACATTTTTGTTCAAAATTCGAAATGTTCACGTTGAAAAAAACCCGTTTCACAGGTCCATGTCGGACGCCTTGGATGAATGCATGACTGCCCGCATGCTCCGTTTAGGACCTGGCCAGGGGGGGGTGGGATGAACCAATGTAAACCAAAAGACGTACCCTTCAGTGGCAGATCGGTATGACAAAATTGTGATATGAAAGGTAATTCCTTCGGGTTCATAAGCCAAGATTCCCCCCTATGCCCCTACGTATTCCACCAATTCACCATGGAACTGTTTCGAAAGTTTTATTGGGTGGTGGCGTCATGTTTTTTGGAGAGTCATGGCATTTCATCCGCTCCAGGAAGTACAGCAGCAGCAACTGCACTGGCTGCATCTTGAACTGAACGGTTGGGTCAGCGGAATATGTTTCAACTTCACCAAATTTGTGGTTCCATTTCCCGTTTCTTCTGCGGGATTTCATGCGGAAGAAGGTTAACATGTGGTGGACCATGGTGGACCATCCAGGCAGTAATTGCGCCAAACATTGGTAGCAACCCCAACTGACGCAGAGCTGGCCAAGCCCCTGGGCAGCCGGGTTTTAACCCCATACAAGTAGAGCCTCTTCGTGAATAAACCAAACAACAGTCTCAATGGATGTTCAACCTGAGCTTCCCAGAGAAACATTCCACATATCGCTACTTTCAGCGCCATGTCTTGTTATGACCTCAACCTCAAAAATGGGAGGTGATGGGTAATTGGGAAACTGTTCGCTTGGCAGAGTTGGTTTCATATTCAACTCCATTTTGTATGTCTTTTGCCCTTTTGGCAAATGGATTTTGTTTCTTTTGCCCAGTTTTGCAAAGCTAATTTCATCGGTGAATTCATGGGTAAGAACACATTTCTTCTCCCAAATCATCCCAAATCGATGAGTTCCAAAGGTGCAAATGTGCATTTTCGAGCGAGCGGGGAAAGGCCCCAACACGAAACAGCGGGGGGGAACGTTCATGTTGGGCAGAAGGTTGGGGAATAGCAAGAAGAAAGGACTTGAGAAATTGACCACTTTCAGTTTTCAGGGAGTGGGTTGTGTATCAAAAAGGAGAATGTGTGTTAAAGTATGCAGTCGCAGTCTTCAGACCTGTAATGTTTAAAATTAAAAAGATTCCATGATGCGTTCAGAAGTTCAAACAGCAATATATGGATATTGATGAGTGAAGGGGCCTTGCCAAAAACATCATACATTTACCTACGTATATATATATACATATATAAATATACATTTTATACTCTTTGATTTACACTTCTATACACTCAACCAAAACAGAAGCTTGCTCAAATAAAAGCAACACCGTGGCACAGCCGAAGCTTCGCCCTCAGCAGAAGAGGATCCAAAGTCCTGGAGAAAAACGAGGACAAAAACCTGGTCTTCAGAGAGGACATCAAGTTGATTTTGTCGGTTGTTGTTTTGTGTTTCCTCTGCTCACTTTCCAATCCTACAATTTGAAGGTTACTATAGGTTACTTGTGATATCTTCATGTATCTTGTGATTATCTGGTTGAACCTTTGCGCCTTGACTTGTAATGACCACAGTGTTGTTTTCGGCTTTCGGTTCGTCAGTTGTTTTCCCTCAGGAGGAGGGCAAGACATTATTGGTGCCTTTGCATCCTAAAAGCAGTTCGAAGGTGTTGGGGTGGAGGGGAACAGTTTGCTACTTTTGAACGGGTACATGTTGTCTCGAGCAAATTGGTGAGTTCCAATCTGAAGGGAGAAGGGTATTGGGATCTCTGTAAGAAATTTTACAGTTCGATAGTGAAGGTACTAATGCGCATTAAATTGATAGTATGGTCTATCCTTCCATATTTTTGGACTTTAAGTGATTCCCCCTCTTATTGAGTGGGGTAAGTAAGCAAACACAAATCCATTTCGACGGTGAATATCCTGCAGGAGCTGCCAAAATTCACCATGGAAGAGGTGAGGTATCCTCATGGATGGGAACCTTGGTCAAGGTGGTGGTACAACAACAAGATGACCACCTGAGTGCCCTTTTACATTAAAAATAAATACAGGCCCCTTGGCAATCTAACTATCATGGACAGGTAGGAAGTGCGTTCTGCATGGCTTCTAGCTTTTACCAGAACTTTGCAGAATTAGATGCTAAATCGGACGTTTTGCAAACTTGTGTGGGAGATGTGCCCTACGATGATGTTTCATCCTTTGACACAATATGATATTTGAATATGTTTAATCCGATCATGTCCAAATCAAACGACTTTTTTTGAGAACTCTTACTAATTACTAACATCACCATATTTCTATATATTTCTGGCTTCTGAAAACTGGTGAGTTGGCCATCACAGGGTTGATGTTGACCACCATTTTTGCTGGTGTAAAAACGCCAGGTAGCAAAGCACAACAGCCGTGAGAGTTTGTGGATCATCGTGGACAACATGGTCTATGATGCGACCAGGCCAGGGGGGCTCACATTCACTCATCCCTTCTGCCTTCCCAATTCCTCCTCCGGCGGCATTTTGGGGGTAGGCCAGGCCACACAAGAACATGAAACATGAAATTGTTTATTTAGTTTTTGGTGTGTTATTCAACTGTTTTCGGAAGAGTTTTTCAAAATTGATGGAAGAAAACGGGGGTTCAACGCAAAAAGTTAAATCATACAGTCACCCCTAACCCCAAGTTCCGTGGCCTTGGCCCTCAGAAGTTTTCTGCTTTGATTCAATTTCTGGGGTCGTTTTTTTTTTGTCAAATTTGGGGTGGTTGGTTTGGAGTTGGCTGAATGAAACTCGGGCTGGCTTTTTAACGAGCCCCGGGGACGTTTTCCAGTCAAAGATTCGTTTTTTGTTTTTCCCGCGGTTCAAAAAAGGTGTTTCACGAGTTGGCTTTCCATCTGGGCCCAATGTAATGCAATCTCCTTGTTTCAGGTATATTGATAAACATCCGGGTGGTCCTTTGATGCTGGAGAATATGGCAGGCAAGGACTGCCGGAAGCCTTAGATTCTTCCTATCGGAGATGGTGCAAAAAATTTAGATGTACCCCAAACTCTGGAGCAAAGATTCAACGTGATGATTTTCAATGAATGAAAAGGACGATGAATGATTCATGATGGATGATGAAGAGTGATGAAGATTATGATAAATAGTTCTCCTATTCTTGAATGATTTTGGGACAACACAAGATATACCAGCTGCGCACGATGATAGTAGCCCTGAGAACTTGCTTTAGATGTGTTTTGCGAAATTCGAATGTCTCCCAAATTAGGACACCCGGGCTTTGATACCAAATGTCTTATGTGTTTTTAAACTTGGAGACCTTGTGGGATGGCATTCGTACAACATCATCATCCTCAGCCTTCCATCAGC
The DNA here is from genome assembly GCA_000507305.1 of Breviolum minutum Mf 1.05b.01. Lineage (NCBI taxonomy): Eukaryota > Dinophyceae > Suessiales > Symbiodiniaceae > Breviolum > Breviolum minutum. The sequence continues at coordinate 45,712 of DF239831.1, forward strand.
TGCTGCTTGTCGTCGTCGTGGTGTTTACGGTTGACCCACCGAGGCACTGATGCTTTTGCCAATTATCATTCAGCTCGTGTCTACAAGCAGCTGCTGTCCAGAGACCTAGTAAATTCATGCCAACATCCCACGTGTTTCGAGCTTGGAGTAAACTGAATATTGTGATGGTGATGATGATGATGATGATGATGATGATGATGATGATGATGATGATGGTGATGTTGTGGTCGTTGCTGCTGTTGTTTTTGCAATGACATTGGGATAGTGCTGTTGATGTTTTCCTGCGTTCGGGAAACTTTGTGGGAAATTACTTCAGGTTCCTCCAACAGGATGGTTGGATTGATCCCCTCAACATGTTCACCCTCGAGAGTGTACATGTGACTGGGATGTATACTTGTGTATCTATATAATATTATATAATATAATATAATACAACATATGATATTTTTGCTGTATTTTTTGCACACGCATTCTAGACGACTTGGATCCTTTTTGATGTTTTCATGCGCAACTTGGCCAACCTTGTTTCATGGATCCACGGGTGCGTCAAATATCTTGGTCCCTTCTTCTTCATTATGACCATAGTAAATATGGGAAGTGTAAAAATACACCTATCTGCATATGAGATTTGGTTGACAAATACCATTTTTTGTTCATGTTATGAGGAATGATCAGAAGATTATGTTCCCTAGTTATAGTGACCAAACCGCCGACTGAACACCGCAAATGAGGTGGTTCTTATAGCGTTTTATACTGTATATATCCCTCCAGAATGGCCAAGGAGATAAGGAGATCTGGTGGTTCTGTTATACAACATATGTTTTCACACTTTGTCTTTTTTGTGTCTTTTGTTGTCATACATTTCTATATTTTTGCCAACCACCTCATCCGCTCCCGAAAAACATGTGAAGCTATCGGTCGAGGCCACCGCTCTTGATCGGTGAGGCTTTGCTTGGGAAAGGTGGTTGATGGTACCTCAGATTCAATATCCAGCTAGGCAAAACTATGAGAATCACACAATAACCTCAGTAGAAATTCTCGCTTTGAAAAAACTTTCGCACATGAAAGTTTTCTGTTTTCTGCAGTATTTTTTTTTGTGTTTGCAGATATAGTTACCCTCCACTGGCCAACGAACAGCTTGACCCCTGACCCCCCCCGTCATGTCGTTGATCCATCCCATGAATCTCCCCTTGCAGGCAACCGGTGTGACGGTGCCTCCTCATGTACAGGATTTTCGAGAGGTGCCTGAAAAAAACACAGGGTTGAAGGGGGGAGAAGGGGATGACCAACTTGGGGAAATACTGTTAATGGAAGAAATCCTGCACCACCTGGGATGGTTAAAACCCTATAAATAATGGGATAATCATCATCCTTGGTCCTTGGTGGTGCAGGATTTTGTCCATCAACAGTAGTTTCATGAATTTCTGATAGTTCGTCACAGTGATGCCAAGAAAAAAGGTGGGCAGATCTTTTAGTCAACAGATTTTTGGGTTGAAATTGGGAGAAGCCTTCCTGGGGTTGTTGGCATGGAAAGTGGCCTCCATAAAGATTTTCTTGATGGGTCATTTGATGTGAGGTATGTATTCCACCTTGAATCCTTTTTCCTGGGAATGGTCCGAGTGACAGTCTCACACCAGACACTTCATCCAAAGAAGTTGGGTACAAAATAAGTCCGAAGAAGTTGGGACAAAATAAGTCACAGCATTTTGTAATATTTTGTAGCATCTACCCACCCAGCTATATTTTTGTTCCCAAAGATAAGTCTTCAGTCTTCAGTCCGAAATCCCAAGGGTTCCACCAGCTTGCAGCCTTCCTGAAAACGTCAGGTGCGGCAGGAACTTTTGCGACGGGGGCTCTTCGAAACAGAGCCTTGGCCCAGGAAGTTTCACACCTCGACTGGTAGGGAAGATGATCCAATGGATAGGGAAATTGATGAATGAGCACCAGGTTTTTGAGAAGTTTTTGTGTTTTTTTTTCCAAATTTGATGATTGGAGAAGGTATAATTCAAACACAGAGGGTATATATAATTCCCTTCAATCTTGTCATACCTGCCAACTGGATAACCTTCCATTCATTGAGGGATGAAGATGAAGATGTTGGACAGACCGAGCTGAAAATGTTTTTTTTTCAGGATCTCAAGAGTTGGTCATTTTGAGCACTAAACGCAGTAACTTGATCTTCATGGATCTATTTCATGGTGGGTCCAAGACTTTTGTTCCAAAAACATCTACGTACTCTGAACCCTAATCAGCGACTTGGCTTTGCAGGGACTGTTTTCTCTGCTAACTCGGTACTGCCCCGAGGACATGCGTTTCTATGCGAAGATGACTGCATGGTTTCTTGGTGCTGAGTGGAGCCCATGTGCCCCTAGTTTTTGTGCAAAAAGAAGTGCACGTGTTCTTTACTAATGACATTGTATTTTCTTTTAGATAATATATTCATCATATTATTTCCTACATTGACAATGATGTTTATGATGTTTATGGATCTGTTTTTATAGATTGAATACATCATGACATACTATGCTGCTTTGCAATTTTTGGAACTTCGATGCAAAATACTTGATCATCCAATTGTTCGAAGCAACCCTTCAGTGAAGTGGCCATGGTTCCCTGCAGTGAAGCGGCCAACAAATTATCTACAAAGATCTCGGTGTATGATTGCATTGCAACCAACGAGGTCGGATTTTGGCAAACCCTGGAAGGGTGATGAAGAATTGAAGACTGTTTCCCTAAACCAAAATGACCTCCCTCAAGATCTCAATATCATATCCTCCTATCCTATGTTTTCTTGAGGTCTGTATGTATGTTATATGAAGGATGGAAATGAAGCAATAGTTTCTCAACTTAGAGGGCCTTTTGAACTTCATATAATTAATTCGTTACACCTACTGAACCCCGCCCCCCCCCAAAAAAAAGAAAAAACAATAAGATTTATGAATTCATGAACATGGAACCTCGTTTTTTTGGGGGGGAGGAGATTCTGAACTTGGAAATCAAGAGGGGGAGATTCAACATCTTTCAGAGGGAGATACTAATGAATCAAAGCTTCCGAGCTGAACTTAGGCTCATCTCGCTCTTTTTGCTTTCTTTGTACCTGTCTATAGGTGCCAGAGTAGTCGTTTTCGCCAGGGTGCGGGGGAATGAGCCCCAATTCTGACAAGAGCTGATCTTCTTGGAAAAAATTACTTGGTTCAAACTGAACAACCTCAGGTTGTTTAAACGTAACTTTGTTTTTGAATGGTTTTTTCAGCACATTTGGTCGAGTCATTTGAGTATGTTTCGGTGGTAAGACAATTACACTTCCCAGAGTCAGCAGGACCAAAAACTTTGATCCACAGACGATCACGTTGCCTCAGTGTTTTAAAGATGAGGTTGAAAGTGCCCAGGCATTTCCTTCCAAGATGCATCTTTTTTTGCCAAGATGTTTTTCGGAGAACACTTACTCCCCCGAAATTTTAACGGCTGGAACCTGAAAATGATGGTTTCCAAATCCGGAATCTCCTTTTCCAGGGACTTCTTTTCAGGTTCCATGTTAAATTTGCAGGGGTGTAGGCCATTGGATGTAACAAGGTCCAGATGTGCGATAGCTTCTGAGAACGGAAGAGATAGTGACATGAACAAAAGTTTTGGTGACGGTATGTGACGGTGACTTTTGATTATTTTTGTTATCTATTGTACATTGTAGTAAATGATTGAATTTTGGAACCCGATGAATAGGATGACAAGTGCAATACCCCCCTGACATTGGGGGATCAAATTTGTTGCCATGGAGAAGTTTTCGAACGTGCCACCCCCCAAAAAAATCAACGAAAGTCCCCCAACAAAAGGAACCGTTTCAAAAGGAAATGAATCATGTTCCAACCCTTCATTTTCAGGGGGATATGTTAGGTTTTTCGCAGAGTTAAATTGTGAGCTGCCCAATCACCTCCACTTCGAAGGATGCTCATCCACGACGTCGCACATGATGGGTGCGGCGGTGGCTTGGAGATTCATTGGGTTTGTTTTTTTCAAAGTGGTTGTGAAAGAAAGGAGCGAAAGAGTAATGCGTCTATTACCATACATATGTATATTTATTTATTTACATATACATATATATTGTTGATTAGTGCATAATAATTACAAAAATAAAATTACATAAACATATACATCTGGCAAAAACAATCTCAAGAAGATGAATGTAATTATATAAAAGTGAAGGTGAGATAATATGAAGGATGAACCAAGTCAGAATTCCACAAGATTCTCATCTCAACTTGCCTCAAAAGGTCATGGGCATTTTCTGGCAGCAACTGGCTGGTATTGGTCATGACATGGGCCATAGTGGCATCACTCACAACTTTCATTTTGCTCCTCGGCCTGGAGTTGCCACAGAAATTTTGCCACACAAATCCGGCAAATCCTGAGGATTCTGAGGATTCATCTTACTAAACTGTGTTTTTTCTGGCGATTTTCGCATCCAAATTTTGCTTCAATCGCCAAGTAGCCGCACTCTCAATTGGGGGGTTTCCTGGGACCAATTCGGGGTTTTTTCATGGTGTCTGGACGTGGCCAAAACGTTCAGGATCATGGATTTTGCTCTAGTATGGTGGCGTTCATGGGCATCTCTGTTTGCTGGTGGAAGAGACGCTTGAGCTCGGCGAGGGCGTTTTTGCGAGTTGTAAAAACATCCGAAACGTATGTTTTTTTCTTTGGGATACGGTTTTGATACAGTTGGTATCTGGATCATACCTTTTTTTGGCATATGAATTCATTTGGTATCACATCACTCATTGATCATTGTTGACAGATGTTGACAGTTGTTTTGCACCTGGCACAACTACTAAATGATTCTTAAGGTCTGCAATCGCAATAGAGGCTTCTTTGTTTCACAACTTACCCGCGATGAATGATACTTTGATGTCACTTCAAATGATTTGAAATGGTGGTGTTAGGTGGGGGAAATGAGAGAAAATCACCCCTTCAAAGTCGTTCAGGTTATATAAGTTATATATGATAATTGATTTCAAAGCAATTTGACGACATCCTGAAACACCGTTGGAGATTCACCATCCTACCGTTGTGGATCGATCCGAAAAAGTCGCGTGACCTCCGATGACTCAGGAAATCACAATACCCATCACATCGTGTGCAACTCCATTGAGTGTCTTGGTGTTGAAAGAAACGGAAGCACCACAGTCTCTGGCTGCAAGTAGCTAAGAAAATTGCTTCTGTTCACATGATGGATGATTACCATTAGCCCAGCGAAGTTGTGCTTGGATGATCCAAATCTTTATATCTTTTAGTTGCAGAGGAGGGCATATATGAGATGACAAGATGCCATCATCTAAAGACTCCTTGCCTTTTTGGATTCTCAGTGCTTCGTTTTTCAAACCCCGGAGATGTTTTTTTTTGGTCCGGACTTGAACAACTTTGCAAGTGAATCGAGGGTCCCATTGGACAAATCAAGACTAACAGCTGATACCATGAGATGATGCCCTTCCACAATGGTATGTTATATAAGTCATAGTCCAGAACCCCTATCATCCAGGTGCCGCGATGTTTTGTTTGGGGAGAAAAATTACACCAGCATAGACTCGAGGATCGCATTTTTTGATTTCAAAGTTTCAAGGCACTTCTACAGCAAGCCAAAACCACCACTTCATTTTCACGCTCATTGTCAGTGTTCATTGTTCCAAAACGCTTGCCACCTAAGCACAGCAACCCACCTTTAAAACAGCACCCAATGAGGCACGATCCAGATATTCAGCACTTGCCAGCCATCGCCGTGACGCCCGAGATCTTCAAAAAGCCGTCTCTTGTCAGAAGTTTGGCGGGGATATGGATGGGCAGCCGGAAGTTTTTGTTGGGTGAAATTGCATAAGCATCCTTGGATACCAGGACTTCCGTTTTCAGTGTTGCAAGTCATGGGGAGGGATGAGGGAGCATGAAGACAACTCAGGAACGTGTGTTTTTTGTTGAAGGAAGTCGGTCAGTTTTTCAAGGCATCCGGGTTGACTATCTTACGGACATAGTCGCTATGTGTCGGGGATGATCTCCCCCCAACCTGTTGGAGGTTTTGGAGCACCTACTACAACGAATTGAAAGCCATGGATGCTGTAGCAAGGCCATGTGTGAAACCGGCGGCAGGTGCTAGATTAGTTGGAATATACCCGGATACTGTTAGAATCTGTTAGATATATATACCTGACATAGTAGTGACATCCAATTGCTTTATATACAGAAAAATCATAGTAAGATGCTGGGTTGGGGAGATTGGAGACAGTTGGCGCCGAAGTTTTCATCAACACGGAAGAAATAGGAACGTTCATGTTGGTGTCAATTCGGGTGAAAGCTAATAGCCATCATCAAGCAAGTTGCGGACACAATGTTTCAGCATCAGGTTGGATCGACTGATAATATTGAATCGACGGAGTGAAGGTTGAGTTTTTTTGCCCCAAAAAACTGGTATGGCCCTGGAGAACAAGGAATGATTTGATGACAGCTTCCCTCATGCAGAGGTGGGAGGATTATTCATCTCACCCTTACACGAACTCCCTGGTTCAGCAGTAAGTTTTCTCATTCAGCCTGCCAAATGCATGAAATGTGCTCGTTCTCTAGCACCCGACCAGATCGATAAGGAAAAAGAGAAGGAGGAGTCCTTTGCAGAAGTCTCTATAATGATCTAGTGGATGTTTTGTTGATCCGTGTCATTGTACCATTAGTACTCAATCACTCACAGTAGAATCATTCCTACTCATTTGTACCGGTCGATTCTTTCAATATTCGGCCTGAATTCAGGTTTCTGGTGAGCTTCGAGCACATCCTCTTCTATCCGTCGCTTTTATCTTATGGTCTTATGGTCGTTGTTTTCATTGCAACTGCATATATGAAATCACATCCGTGTGATGTTGCCTCCCACGTCTTCTTCTAAACCAAACAAGTGCTGCAACATGTAACCTATGCATACCTGTGCCATAAGTTGATAAAATAATCACTAATTTCAGGTATCTGTCTGGGGTTGAGCTGAGTATTTGACACTTTAATGCGATAGTACCCAGAACACCCACTAGATTTACTTGACATCTTTTTCAATTTGCGGTGGGACCGGGAGTTCCAGCAACAAGCAAACCATGGATGTCTGAAGCATGAAGAGTTGTCAAAAAGGTATATGCACTTGATATGATGTTGCCTATGCGTATATAGATATCATATGTTTGAATATATACACCTGTTGTTCCAGGGTCATCTCAGCAACGCAAACTGAACAACCTTGCCATGTGTTTCAAACACCATTGCACATGTTTACTCAGAACATGGTTTTGTAAAGGGAAATTCTCTGATTTCAATCCCTTCCCGGTTGGTGAAATATAAAAAAGGCAAGGTCAAACTTCATTTCAGGTGAATACTCCCCAAAATGACACGTGAGTTCATTTCAGGCGGCTCCCTTCAACAACTGGCACCATTGCCCCCCTGAAAAGAAGGGCATCATCTAAAAATAGAAACGTCATTGACCTTTTGGATATGCAAAAAACCCAGGACCCCCAAAAAGCACCCTGAAAATGCACAAAAACAATGATGTAAGAAATCCATTCGATTTTTTTTTCTTCACCTTCGAGATGGATCCATTCATCAGCTGATCATCTACTCCCCGTGCCAAGGATCATGATGGTGGCAAGGTTCAACCTTTATGCCCAATCACTGATTCAGCTCTGTGCGAAGGTGCATTTTTTTTTCAATGGGAGAAATGCATTTTATTCATGAACCAAAAACTAGGTGGTGGTGGTTTCAAAGATTTTTTTTAATTTTCACATAATGATCCAATTTGACTTGTATTTTTTAGATGGGTTGAAACCACCAACTAGAAAAGGGAAAAAATGGGATGCAATTTTAAACGAATATCTGGTGTCTTATCTTGGCTTGTCTCGTTCTAATGTGGATTTTTGTCCACGTAGTTGCAATGATGAATACATTTTCTGGTGCAGGAATTCTTGATAATCAAATGGCTTCAAAAAGGAAGGGCCAAGTCTCAGGTTTACTCTATAGGGCTTTTTGGGTCTGAACATTCGGGAAGACATTTTGCCATCGAGACTTTGAATACAGTGAAAGCTTCCAAGCTTCCGAAAAAAGCCCGGTTCCATGAGGTTTGAAATACTACATGTCTATCATAATATGTATATATATATATATGTATATATATACATGAAAAGTCCTTAGGACAAATATCCTGCAATTGGAAAGTGTGTGTTTTTTTTTGCCACGTCACAACTCCCAGTCTAGTGATTGATTGTTTGTTTTTGCCACCATATCCTTGTTTAGCTTGAAGTGATTTTCCTCAAATCTCACTGGAACAAATTGCCTCAGGAGCCCTTGCACTATAGCAACTTGAATGGAAATGCAAGACAACAGTGGATGTCTTTGGGGATCAAGTTGTCACCGTAAGGGTGTGTCTAAGTGCGACGATTTGGACACCACAGAAGCGCTTCATGGCAATGGCGCCAATTTTAAAACCCAAGGGGAATGAGTATAAAGGCACCTTTGTTCCCTTTAAGATGTTCTTAAAGTGTTGGTGAATAGACTTTTGGTTTTGCCTTTTTCGTTGTTGTGATCTTGAACAAATCCCTCACAATTCTTCGAAAGGAGCCCTGTTGATTCTTATGATTGTTGCCTTTTGCCACGAAACTTCTGCCATTTTTGTTTCGCAAGTTTTTTAAAGTCAATGATGGAGACCGAGGACAACGGGAACTCGTTGCTTTCGTAATCTACTTTCTGTGGATTGGGAAGCTGGTCTTATCTTTGCCCACCTGGAAAGAGACGTCCTTTGGCGTTTTTTCTTGTTGTTGTTGTTGTTGTTGTTGTTGTTGTTGTTGTTGTTGTTGTTGTTGTTGTTGTAGTTGTCGCACTGGGCTTAAGGTGAGAGGTGTTGCAGGGTGTTTTGAAGCTGTAATGACTGGATATTCTTGTGGTTGAACCATTGAAGAACATCCAATGAGTTGGTGAGTCAAAATATCAAAATCAAACCCTATGCAAGTGAGGAACAAAACATGTCTTGTCGTCGTTTGCTGAATCATTTAAGTGCTTGTTCCTATCTTTGAGTTTCTCTGGGCTTCGAATGGTTTCTTTGAGAAGAGCTTGGTTCCGGCGGGACCCAAGTTTGAAGTCCACCACAGTGTGGAGGTTCAACATGCTTCCCCAGTACCAATTATGATTGGAAACCCATCTGTATGTCCCAAGCGTGTAGAAATGAACTCGCATCCGATTCCATTCCACCTCTGTACTTGATTGATGCTGGTAGCGTTGGCTAATAGTTTCCATGGAAAGATGCTACCTTCACATGGGATTGCCACGAAATTCTCCTTTTCTTGGACCGGTCGCCTGATGGCTAGCCACTCCAAAGTCCCCTTTGAAGCAACAGTAATACCGAGTAGTTTCAATCTCCGTTACACGTCAAGACAAAGTGCATGCAAAGATTCCCCTTTGCAAAAACATCTTTCTATTGAAGCAACATGTGGAATCACCCCCGCCCCCTGATGGGAATGAATCCCCAGAAAAATCATCAGAAAAAAATCACCTCAAAGCCATAATCCAAGATGGGCAAAAGTGAAGTATATATGACTTCCCAGGTTTGGTTGGTTGCTAGTGAGCCATGCAGTGTCAGGCCTGCTTCATGTGCCTCCGGCTGCACGGCTGTTAAACTTTTTTTAAAGGGATGGCAGTCCCTAATAACAAGGAACTTGGTAGGGTAAGTGGTGGCTTAGTACTACTAAGTACTGGGGAATGATACTTTTGTCCAGATTGGTCCAAGGGTGAACTTCGATGGTGCAACTCGCTGGTGGCGAAAATCTCCATGTGCCGGTGCCGTCATTTCTTCATACTGAGAGCTGCAAAAAACGACTTTCCAAGTGATGTAATTTACTCAGATCTGGCATTCTTGGATCTGCAATTTATGACTTTATGTATTAGCATATTTTATTGGGGAAATCATCCCGGATGGCAGTCTGATTTGGGAAGTTTGCAGAGTTGAGATGCGTGAGTTTCCATCTTTCCTTTGTGATTCAATCTATGCCAAGTCCATTCCCTTGAGCAAGTTTACAGTGTCAGCATTTGGGTCCCGCAATTGTGCTGATTCTTTCTTGATAAAGAGGTGCCCCGCATTGGTACAGATTGTAAAGGCGTTAAACACACTGTATTGAATGTATTTGTTACATTTATAGTGATTTTGTTTCTTTTCAACGGCAGTAAAGAATGGAGTTTGCCGGCGGCAGACACACTGTGCTTCTTAAAAGTGATGGCCAAGCTGTCGCTTGCGCAAACGACCGTTCTGGGCCATGCAATATTCCGCCATTGGATGAGGGGATTTGGTACATCCAGGTTTCTGCAGGACGTCTGACAGTGCTTCTCAGAAGTGATGGCCAAGCTGTTGCTTGCGCGAACGACCGTTCTCGGGAGTGCAATATTCCACCATTGCATGAGGGCATTTTGTATACCCAGGTTTCCGCTGGCGGAGATCACTCAGTGCTTCTCAGAAGCGACGGCCAAGCTGTTGCTTGCGGGCAGGACCATTTTGGGCAATGCTGGATTCCACCGTTGGATGAGGGGATTAGGTACACTCAGGTTTCTGCAGGCGGAAGTCATACAGTGCTTCTCAGAAGCGATGGCCAAGCCGTTGCTTCCGGATATGACCGCTTTCGGCAATGCACGATTCCACGCTTGGAGGAAGGACTTTTCTACACGCAGGTTTCAGCAGGAGAAGATCACACAGTTCTTCTCAGAAGTGATGGGCAAGCCGTTGCTTGCGGGAAGGACGGTTTTGGGCAATGCAGGATTCCGCCGTTGGATGAGGGGATTTGGTACATCCAGGCTTCTGCAGGCGGAATTCACACAGTGCTTCTCAGGAGCGACGGCCAAGCTGTTTTTTGCGGGGATAACCGTTTTGGGCAATGCGACATTCCCCCATTGCATGAGGGAACTTTGTATTCCCAGGTTTCGGCGGGCGGAACTCACACAGTGCTTCTGAGAAGTGATGGCCAAGCTGTTGCTTGCGGGCAAAATACGGATGGTCAATGCGACATTCCGCCTATTGAGCCCCCTGACAAATACATTTGCTCTGCAGAGGTTGCGAAAGATTTGGTTTTGCAAGTCGATATGGAATTTCAAACCGATGAAGATTTGGTCATTCTTACTTGCTTTGGATTGGATGGACGGGAGGTGTTGTGCTTGAAATCTAAAAAATCTGACACAGCAGTGAGCACCTTCAAGCAGATGGCACGAGAATTGAGTTCTAGCGTCCAAAACCTTCGACTGATTTTGCCGAACGGACAGTTGTTTACTTCAATCTGGAGAACAAATCCATTTGCGACTCTATCCGATGTTCAAAAGGCATGAAGTGCAAATGCGAAGAACTTCAAACCTACGTTTGAAATTGCTCATCCCCTCAAACAACCATATACAATTTGTTTTCACAACCATTATTTACACAGGATTTTTTTGTGACCTATGACTTTCACACACACACACAACCAAGTGGATTTGGTCAGTTTTTCAAAACGCATAACACCAACCGATCCACCATGATGCACCGAGATGCACCAAAAGTCGAAACTTGCCAAACCAGGCAGTCCAAGCCTGGAATTGCCTTTTCCAACCATGATCTTTGTTTTTTTCAATGAAGCATGAAGAGTTCCTATCAGATATTCCTAAGAATAGATTTCTTTTTGCATATTTCAGTTGAATCCATGAGTCATTTTTTCTTTATGCCAAGGACAAAATTTCAGCTATGTCTATTTCTATCTATTTTTACCTTTGTTTCTAAGGTGCAGATTTGTTGCTCCCATTTTTCCATGGAGAAGTATCATGGACACGCACCTTGGGCACCAGAAGTTGTTTCGGAAAGTTGCAATTTTAGCAAGGGGACGTCCGACTGGTAGATTTGAATTTCGCTGTTTGGAAAGTTTTGGAAGTTATGATTGAACTGAAACAAACAGCAATCATGACAGGATTGTATCAGATCTATTCAGATCTTACAGTATGTTGTTTGAGGAGTTGTTTCAAACAAAACCAACGAATAGCACCAATTTGCCCGATGGAGTCCGCCAGATTTGAATCTATCAGCCTTCAGTCCAGTCAGTCATCCTGTTGAGCACTACTTGGGATATAGTTCACCAGATTGTAAATAATACGATGTTAATTAAGCACATCACCTGGTTCCGGTGAAGGATTTGAGATCTCAACAGTACCACCTGCTTTTTTTTAATGTTCATTTATTTATTTACTTGCATTTTACTCGCTACTGTTGCAGGGAGAGCTACCAGATGTCTTAGTTCATGCTCCACACCTGAGATCAATATGGTTGATGATTTGATCTCTCCCTTGAAATTCCTCACAGTGCGACCTCCAATGACTTTACAGTCAATGAATTATCGTAAAAAAAACGGACCGGTATCGTTGATTTAACCAACCTTGACGCATTCCCCCAATCAACCAAAATTTCACGACGAAATCGTTGGATCTTTTGGACCTCAGGACACTGTCTGAATGTGAAGGTTGCTCCTAACAGCTTGGATGAATGTCAATGATTTCAGTAGTCAAGGCCATGTACATATTCTTCAATTCTGAAATCGTAAGATTTCTTTAATGATTTCGAAAGGACCGTATGAGACTTCTAAGAAAAAATCTTATGATTGTGTTGATACGGATCATCAGAGTTTGATCGATCAGGTCATCCAAGAGAAGAGCCCGGAGATGGATAGCTTCTGGAAAGATGTAAAAGATCTGGTGAGTAAAGAGATAATTGGAACAGAGATGTAGATAAGTTAGTGGGTTGATTTGTGTCAGCAAATGAATCTATTGACCTTCGAACCCCACCTAGAAGTAATTCGTATGGCTTCTTTCCGCAAGGCGTACAACGATGAGAAGGATGAGTGGTATATCACGCAGCTGAAAACCACCATGAACTTCGACACGCCTCCAATGTGTTTTGATGGCAAGGGCAGCTGTGCACAATCCATAAGCATCACATAGATGTATATAAGATATGTACGACACTACATAAATTGATCTAGATTCTAGATGTATATCAGTACAGACATTTGAAACCCATACAAGATGGAACATTTCAAAGGTTTGTCGAGATTCCCGAAAAGGCATGCCCACATACCAAACCATTAGGAATGTTTTAGGTACAACTTATCAGAATCCATTGCAACTGGATATTTTTTCAAATGTTGGCCATCTTGACTGTCACTTCATTTGTCTTGAAAAAACGAAGCTTAGTAGCTTAGTGGTTACCAAAGTGGTCGTTTTCAGGGCCAGGTAGTGACAATTGAAAGTTCATCCCTTCCAACTTGGATCACCTGAGGTTGGATTGGGTTCACATTGGCCTGCAGTTTCAGCACCTTCCACGGAAATTGCTATGGGTTTTGTGGGTAGGTGGATTGGCAGTGAATCCCATGGATGTGCACTGAAAAAAAAAGGGCCCCTGGTTGTTTTTTAGGTACATGGAGGATTATACTACCATATACTACCCAGCTAGGTGGATATTTTAATGAACTATTATTAGGATCCCTAATTGTTAGATAACCAGTATATGGAAAGTCAGAGGTTTTTCTTCGTGGCTCGTGTGGCCTTTTGAGGATGTCAAATGTTTGGAACTGTGAGTGTTCCTTTGTAAGCCTTCAGGCCGGCACTTTCCTTCCCAAATTGCAGATTACTCATCTTCAGATTGAATGAGTAATGAAGGTCAAAAAAGTATCCAACTTCGCAAATGGACTTGCCACTTCAATGAGATATATGATTACATGTGTATATGTATATATATGATGATCGCCTGCATCATCCCAATACCCTTCTTCAGCCTAGTGATCTCATTGGTTCATCCATTCTCACCACGACGGCACGGCTTAGGATTGAACATCACCTTTTTCCTCGACTTCCTCGCCACAACCTCCGTTTCTTGGACGAGATGATTCAATTGGATGATATAAAATGTGAGGAATCTCGATAATCTGAATAGAAATTTGATGCAAACGAAAGTATTATGTACATTATATGTGTATATATGATGTATATATCACATTTAATAGGTTTCATTTCCAGCTGGTTTTATTCCGGCTGGAAAAAGGAAAGTTCATGCTTTCATTCATTGATTCTTCTTTATGGGAGCGTGTTTTGGTCAATGAAACAGCATCATTTAGCTTCAAGCTTAGTTGGACCCACGCTGCTCCAGCTGTTGCCAGATTTCACCTTCACTGATGTGCGAATCATTGTATAAATAGCTTGATTTTTGCAACGTCACCAAGGGCTGAACATGATCCAAATTCTAAAAGTCTCTGGCCAAGCACGGCCACCGTCCTTTCTGGATAAAATGGACAGTCGTGGATATCGCCATCTTTTAATTCCCATTCATATTTGGATGATTTGTCACTCTAAATTTGAATAGTATATAAAATTTAAAGTACGACATCAACAAACTAAGAGACTAAGAGTCTTAGTTTGGTTCAAGTTCAACTGATCACCGCGATTTTCTTGTTTTTGCGAGTTTTTCTGGGTCTATTTAACAAAAGTTGCTTCTTTTCTCCCAAAACGACTCGAAAAAGACAGGTGTTTCATTGGATCTGATCTCAGGAAATCCTTGTTGGATCTCCATGGATCCATAAATCATCCGACCTGAAGGATCCTAAATTGATCCTTCAACAGGTGTGTTTTAGTGATGTACTTATGTATATAGTATATATATATATATTTATATGTATATTTTTATATATGCATATACATGTAATGTAGTATATACATTTTCAAGAAACAGATAAATACAGTCTACAGACACTTCCATTTTTGTGTCAAAACATATGTCCGACATCACAGTCCAAAACTGAATCGATTGAAGGCGAAGCCCGGAGTTTGGTGAAAGAGGTGTGTCACTTTGCGTCACAACGAGAGTTGGCAGAAATGGCCGGGTGGGAGGGGAAGATTTGATTGATTTTTTACACGTAACTTCATTAAAAACAAATCATGTGTTAAGTTTTAATTGCCTATATAAACGGAATACACGTGTCCTTTTTCCAATTCATGATATCTCATCTAAAGAATGGGTGGTCATTTTCCACCCTGCATTTCTGGAGGTTGGTGCTTATTTGCCTGGAAAAACTTTAGGGTTTGTAACTGTTGGACCGTTGACCTTGAGAATCAGCGATGCTAGTTGGTTCTTCACTGGGATGAAGCTCGAATTCAACTAGTAGGTGAATTGGTCTATGGTTTGTCGGCTGGGTTTTAGATAAGTTACCCCCCGGCTGATGGTCTTAAAAAACAATACACTCAGACAGTTCACAATT
>DF239831.1:66019-121328 GCA_000507305.1 Breviolum minutum Mf 1.05b.01
AACCTATCTAGACTTGGTAGCATAATCTGCTTCCACGCTTGAGGATATTGGTGATAGATGGTGCTGAAGAGTTCGTGAGGCAGCAGCATGGCTTGCAAGGTTCTGTTGTATGGCGCCTTGAAGTTGATCGCACAAAAAAACTGCTTTGGCAACCTGCATTTTTCGTTCGCTTTCTCCAGAATTTGATTGTGCATCTTGTTCCTTGTCTCACATGTTTGTGGCCAGAAAAAAAACAACAAAGGCTTACCAAAAATTCATACACACCCCTTTCCACCAAATTCGAAAAACATGAAATCTACCCAAGGCACTTGTATTGACCTTTGGTGCCAATGTTCGCCAAAAAGTCTAAGTCAGATGGCGGTTCAGTTTGCAGTGCTCGAAAATCTCTGCAAGCTTTGGCAGAATATTCTTGGACATCTTGAGGCGACAAAAATCCCCAAGCCCATTTCATCAGGAAAGAATGTGCAAGCTCTGATGAAATATCTTTTCCAGAAAGCTCCGAAGGTTCTTCTCTTTCCATTGCTGCCAGCCTTTGTTTGACCCCTCCAGTTCGTCGTCGTTTTGTCGAAGGTTCAGCCATGTTTGCAAAAAGAAAACAGAAACAAAAGTATTTCATGAAAGTTCTTTTGACAGTTAACCGAAGTTTTGCGCATTTCAACACACTGTCCATATGCCTTGCTATTTTTCCTGCAAATTCAGAACCATGAAATTGAAAAGTTCCATCGAAAGGACAGAATATGACTTGGATGTGAATGCAATTCATTCGCAAAAGAGCTTTTAGCCAGCTGAAGGTCATGCCAACATAAACATTCAAAGCAAATACTTTTGTTCTCTCTTTTGAAGGGCAACTTCTCTGCCACATGTGACAAACCAAATGTGACCTAGAACAGGTGTGCAAATGTTACTTAGACAAAGGTGGTCTGGAAAACTCTTATTGCCAGTCTCAAAACAGGATTCGACATCATGGAATCTTCAAACAAAATCAGCTTGTGCTCTTTTTCAATTTTCATGCGCAATGTGAGCTCGGATCCTTGCCCTTGCCTGCAAGTTTCTATCAAAATGTTTGTACTGTTTGCACAAACAAACAAAAGAACACAGGATTGTTGCTGTTGTGAGAACACAGAAAACAAATGTTAGAATTATTGGACAAGGATTATGACAAGATTCAAATGCTACTTAGAAATGACAGAATGATATGATTCAAATGTTACTCAGTGATATCTGATTTTCAAAAGGTTGGAACAACAGCAGTGAACACCAATCCTACAGCCATGGAGGCCAAAAGTAGGAATGTGATTGCAGGAAACTTCCAAGAACCACTTGAAAATGTCCTTGAGTGACTGGAAAATGTCTATGGAACTTTCATTTCACAACTGATCACACAAAATGTTTATTCACAGTTCTTTTCTTGTCCTCAGAAGCGCCTTGAATTGTTCGCACTGCTCATTCAATTTGGTAGTCGCGTCTGCCTGCTTCGACATGAAAGAGGTAAAGTTGGTCGGTGTGAGGGCAACGTCCTCTGGAAGTTCCTGGAAAGTTAAACCCAGATTTGAAAAAAACAACTTTGCAAATTGACAACACATCCTGAACAGCACAACACATGCCAGTCCTTGAACTGCATGATGTTTTCATCCTTGGTGATCCACTCCTTCAGCTCCAAGATGGTGGCCTTGAAATTCTTTTTGTCTTCCTCGTTTTGACATTTCCCCAACATCTTCAAAGCACTCTGGAGCAGCCTTTCATTGGCGCCCTTCGCATCTGCCACAAGTTCTTCCATGGCACTTGTCAAACCAGCCATTTCCAAACATTTTGGTTTCTGTGAAGCATTGGCACCACTTGCTGAGCTTGAAGGTCCACTGTTTTCCAAAGCTGACATGTCCCAGGACATGCTGCTGAAAGCTTTGCTGAGGGTGTTCCACTGATTTTTCGTCAAATCAGTTTCACCTGAGTTGAGCCTCTGACCACTTGTGCTGCTTTTTTCTATTCCTGCTGTTGTTTTCCTGTTTCCGCAGAAGAGCACACCTTCATCCTCCCACTGTTGTACTTCACCTTTGAGGATAGCGTCTTCCAAGGCCTCTGAATTTCCATGAAATGTTTGATATAAATAAATTGACTTGGGAACTCCAACCCTTTCATCCCTGCCGTACCGCTTGTGAAAAGCTTCTTTGTAGGTTTCGAAGATAGGTTTCTGAGCGTTCAAGGTGTATCCTCCCTTGTCGTTCTTCTCGAAGAGCAAGTTGATGAGTTCACTCTTGTAGGCTCGTGGGTTCTCATGTTTCTTTGAGTCTTCTTCGGTTTGTTCACGGATATGTTCTGGAATCGCTTTTGCGTCAAGCAGTTTTCGATACTTCTTGGCCTTCCCTCGATCTCTTTTGGCGACCTTCTTCTTGTCTTCACTTCCTGAACTGCTTGACTTCTCTTCTCCAGAACCTGAATTGCACAAAGCATGCTTCCAATCCTTCTAAATGTTACTTAGACAAGTGTTATTTGCAAATGTCCCTAGAAATTTTAGCTTCTTCTTCCTTTTTTAAAATGTTACCTAGACACATGTAGGAGCTTGTCAAATGTGATTCACACATGTTACTTAGTTTTTTTTCTAGTTGTTTCCTATAAAAAATGTTATTTGCAAATGTTTCAAAAATGTTACCTTTTTTTTTTGAAAACATTGACAAAGAATTAATTTCCCAAATTGTTATTCACAAAATGTTAGTTAGTATTTATCCTCCTTAAAGCAACTAGCCAAGCAACCAGCTTCTTCTTTTTGTACTACTCCTTTTCGCCACTTCTCAGCCTTGTCCAAAACGCTTTCAACTTTTGTCTTAGCCTTCGCTTCAGGCTTCGGCTTCTCTTTGTCCTTGACCTTCGTCTTGGCTTTCCCTTTGGGCTTTCCTTTGTCCTTCTTTTCCTTTTCCTGCTTTCCTCCTTTGTTCTTCTTGTTGTCTTTCTTTGGTTTTTCGCTATCAGGTTCTTCTGGCTTTTCTTCCAACACTTCTTCAGCAAGAGCCTCTGCTTCAGCAACTTCTGGTGTCTCAACCTTTTCTTTTGTACCTTCCTCACCTACTTCTCCATCAGTAGGTCTTTTGGCAGGACTTTCTATAGCTGCTGCTGGTCTTTTCTTTGACCCCATGACGGATTCGAATTGGAAGCTTAGAACAGGCACAAAAAAATGATATGCAAATAAAAACAAAAACCTCTATGTTACCTACAGTAGTATATGTGTGTTTGCGTATTTGCTGGTATGTGTGCAGCTTACATGAATGATTGCTAAGCAAACTTCCTTAGACAAAAAACAGTTAGAAAACTAAAAACCTAAAAAGATCTTGGTACACATAGTCATCAATAGACATTTGCTGCTGGGCTGAGCCACTGGCTGGAAATGACAAATTTCACATCAATGTTTTTTTTTGAATCATTGGATTCTAAAGGAGAAATCTTTGATTTTTTGTTTTTTTCTATAAAAAACACACATTTAAACAATATTTTGGTGCCACTTTGGTGCCACTTTCACCCAAACTGGCACCAAAGTGTCATTAAACTACCCCTAAAGTGGCACCAAACTGTCACCTTCAAGTGCCACTTTGGTGTGCCTTTTTACAAAAGTGTCATATGTAAGTGACACTTTCTATAAAAGTGTCACTGGTACAGTGACAGTTTTATGAAAGTGTCACCTAAGCGTGCTACTTTGGTATGAAAGTGGCACTTCAAGGTGACACTTTGGTGACACTTTAGTGTTACTTTGATGGCACTTTGGTGCCACTTTGGGTGAAAGTGTCACTAAAGTGGCACCAAAATGTTTCCCAATACTGAAAAAATACAAAAAAACATTGAAAAAAACTAATCATTTGAAAAAAATATCAAGTAAATTTGATGAAAACACAAGTATTTTTTGTGAACCAATGAACTCTCTCATGCAGCAAAACCATTCACTACAAACACTTCTCATAAGATTTCACATTGCCAAATATGACTTAACCAAATGTGACGTAGCCAAATGTAAGTGACCAAATGTGACTTAGGCAAATGGTAGTGAAACCATATGATGATATATAGTACCAAAGATGTTGATCACTCACATGTTACTTAGCAAGATGTGGTCTGAATTGACTTCAACCTTACAAATTGTGACAAGGAATGCTTCTTTTTTTCTCCCATTTTTTCCATCCATAATTTCAAGCACAGCGCATTGCTCCAAAATCCTGGCAGAATCAATTCAACCAAGAAGTATTCTTCAGCCAGACTTGGAAAACAATGTCACCTTTGAGATGCATCAACAAAAATTGAAACTTGGAATGGAAAAATGCAAAGGTCCTGCAGCACCTTCTTGCCATTAGTCATCAAGCTTCTGGAAACCTCTTGTCAAAGATGAGGTTGCAGACTTTTCAAAAAAAAACAGCTCCTGCATTCTTGGCATATCAAAGGTAAGCTCTAAACAGTTGCGAGCACTCTTCCAAAACTTCCACCAGCTCCTTTGCAGTCTGCAGTTCTGCTGCAGAAGCTCCTGTCAAATGTATTAGGGGTAAATGAACTGCAGTCAAATCAATTTAATCAAATACAAATCAATCTAGATACAAAGAATCTAGATACAAAGAATGAACTGCAGTCCAAAATTTCCCAGCCTTCTCCTGCAAATTGCTTGGCCAATGATTCCAGAACATTGCCTCCCAAATCAAGCTGTCATCAGGGCAAGAAACACTTGTTAGACAATGCACTCACAGCCTTCAGTCTTAGATGTCTTAGCTTCAGCTGCTGGAGATTCGTCATGGCCTCACAGGCTCAAAAATTGAAATGCAATGGTCATGATTTTAAGGTGTATCAAAACCAAAAAAAACCGACCTTCAGAAGAGCTCGCACCACCTGCACACACATATATTGAAGACACCCATGTTTATGGAAATTATATTCAAATGAAAATATGAAGGGCCTTGACCTCCATTGTAAATCAAACTTCGTTTTGCAGGAGGTGCTTTGAAAGGTGGTGGCGCTTTGACTGGTAGCACCTCCTTTCGTTGGGTTCGAAGGATGTAGGCCCGGGTCCATGCTGCACATGTGGTGCATTTGAAACTGCAACAGTCGCAGTACACCCGCAACAAAGCGCTGTCGTCATCGTCTCTGGCATAGCCATGGTAAGCCCTGGTGAGAAGACCCTTGCCACGGCACGATCCACTGTGAGGTTCTAGAAGGTCCGGACTTCTGGACATATCCAAAAGCAAAAAACACCCAACAACTACCACTACCTGCGATATCCTATTTTGAGCCCCAACAACTGCCAAATTCCTTTGATACAGGTGTGAGTTGAAAAAACATGAACTGGGACAAAACTTTGTTTTCACAAGCATTTGCAAATGTATTCAAAACAGGAATTGCACTGGCCCGGATTTCTAGACAAAAGTAAGATGTTACTTAGACGAATTTTACCAAGATGTTACTTAGACAAATTTTACCAAGATGTTACTTAGACAAATTTTACCAAGATGTTACTTAGACAAAATTTACCAAGAAGTTCTATGGATTTTACCAAGATGTTACTTAGACAAATTTTACAAAGAAGTTTTGTGAACAGATATAGTAGCAAATGTTACTTAGACAGATCTAACCAGATGTTACTTAGACAGATATTGCTTCCCACATGTGACTAAAAATGATCCTGGCATGTGAAGCAGCAGATATGAATTCCAGCACCTTGCAAGTTTTTTTCACGCACAGCGGTGACACGAGTGACACATCCATTGGAGCTGAGGTCCTATTCACAGTTCTTTCTTGATCTCCACAATTTCTTCCTTCACAGCAATCAACTCCTTCGTGGCATCCAGAATTTCTGCTGTTTCCCGGTCTGGGACCAAAACAGTTGGAGGTGGACTGCTCGGTTCCGTGGGCGACCAAGTCGGCGAATGTGCAGGTTCTGTGGGCGAACATGCCTGCATACCTTCTTCCACTTTTTCCTCAACTAGAGGTTGTGGAGGTACTGGAACTTCAGTTCCCACACTTGGAGGTTCTGGAGGTGCAGGCACTGAAGCTTCTTGCTGTTCGGCAGCTTCAACAACTGGAGTTTCTGCAGGTGCAGGCACTGAAACTTCTTGCTGTTCGGCAGCTTCCACAACTGCAGGTTCTGCAGGTGCAGGCACTGAAACTTCTTGCTTTGTATGTGAGCTTGAAGCTGCAGGTACAACCACTGGCTGTTCTTGCCTTTGTTGTGAATTTCCAGCTTCATTTGCAACCACTGCCTGTGCAACACCAGACTTTGTTTTTTCTTCTTCTTCTTCTTGCTTTTTTGCGTTGACATGCGCCTTCATCTTCTCCTCGCTGTCTTTGCTCACCTTCAAGGTAACTCTAAAGCCTTGACAGTTTACACCACTCAAACGCTCCAAAACATCTTTTGCTTCCTGCTGCTTGTGGTATCCCAAAATCGCAGAAATTTTGGTTTCACCAGGCCATTTGCGAACCAACTGTACATTGGCAGGCCAGACTCCTGAGTTGCCAAAGGCCCAAAGCTTCACATCCTCATGGACCAGCCATGCTGGCAAGCCACCACACCATAGTCGGTAAGCCATCTCTTGTTTCCGAAACAAATCTTGAAAGAACACATTGTGACAACAAGAATGAATATATAAGAACTTTGTTTTTTTTTGGTGGGGGGTCATGTGTTCCTAGTCTTTTGCCTGCTTTTGTGGTTGTATTTGTTTCACACAAAAAAATACATGAATCATTTCTTTCCTGAGGCTTGAGACGAAAGCACATGCTGGCAGCACAAACACATGGTACCTTGGAAAGATGTGACTTTGCCACATTTCCAAATGCACCGACAAATGTCAACTTGAAAAGTTACGAGTGACAGATGCTACTTAGACACAAGTGTAAAAGATGTTACATCGCCAAATGCTACTTAGACACATGCTGCTTAGGATCAAACATGCTATTGAAACTTAAGCCCCACTACAAAGCAAGAACATGTGACAGAGCCAACCACCACCAAATGTCTTAGGTGCAAACAAATGTTGATTAAATCGCATACTGTGTGACAATGTGCTTGGTTCACTGCACTGCTGACATGGAAAAATGTTCACCTTGTACCATCCCAGTGCTTTTTCGTCCACAGATGAAGGTTCTGCTCAGTGGTTTTCTTTGACTGCTCCTGAGTCAATATCACTAGCCATTTTGGCATGGGCTGCTCTGGCCAAGGTCTTGCATGTAGCAGGACTTTTACCTTCCCTTGCTGCTTGTTTCATTGCTGCATGGTAAGCACTGGAAGTCTTTCTTTTTCTCCAAGAACTTTTCCTCACAGGTTCTTCTTCCTCATCCTTTTTGCCACCTTTCTTGCCACCAAGTCCACTGCTGGCTTTCTTTTTTGTTTCTTCTTTCTTCTTCTTTTCTTGTGGTGCCTTCTTTTTGGTCCTCCTGCTTGTTCGTGGCTTCTCTCTCGAAATTTCTGCTGTCAAAGCATCCTTCAATATCTGTTGTTCCTCTTCTCCCAAGTCTAATTCAGGACTGGAAACTGCTTTGGTCTGTTTCTTCTGTTTTGGAGTTGCAGCTGCCACAGATTTGGTACTTTTCTTCTGTTTTGGAGTTGCAGCTGCCACAGATTGGGTTCTTTTCTTCTGTTCTGGAGTTGCAGCTGCGCCAGATTCTGAAGAATCACATTCTTTCTTGCTTTTCTTCTTTTTTTTTCTCTTCGGCGGCGACGATGTCGCAGACCCACTGGTATCTTCAGGTGGCACAAACAAGCCACTGCCAGAAGAGCTTCTATTGTTGGCATAGCTCTGTGCAAAGTTCTTTGTGAATTTCCCAACAGGTGATTTCCTGACTTCTAAAGGGCTGCTATCTTGCTTCGCCAAAGATCTTTTGAAAATATTGCGACGAGGACTTGTACACACCAAAGCCAAAGAAGAGCTGCCTGAAGCATTGGATTTGGGTGCAGGTGCATGCTCTCTGAAAGGGACTATGCTGCATTCTGCATTTGAAGCTGTTGTTGGAGGAAGTTCCAATACCATGTGTGACAATACTTTGTCGACAGCAACTCTTTCCTCTGGAGTGGCCTTTCGCATGGCTTTGTGGTATTCTTCGCTCTTTTGTTTCAACAATCTGAATTGAGCTAACACAATTCTCAGTCTCTGATCTATGTGATCAGAGAAATCGCAGTCGACATATCTGCTCCTGTTAATGCGTTTCCAAGAACAAAGTTTCCGCACACTCGATTTTACTTTGGAGGACTGTAGAACCAGATTTGGAGCCACTTTGACCAAATGAAGAACCAGGCCATGAACCTTGCACATCCACGCTGGATGCGGTGCCGTCTTCCAGGACCATTGAACATGGCCAGGACAAGAAACCTTTTCCAACAAGTCCAAATCGTTCTCGGTATCGAGGAAATTTTGAAATGCCTTCATGATGTCACCAATTGACATTAAAGGGTCAGCAACTAACCGCTTGCCAGTAGACATAGACATGGCTTTTACACAGGAAAGACAGCAAGAATGGTCAAATGATATTTAGATAAATGTTACTTAGATCGAAACACGTGGAATATATCATGACAGATGGAAAAACATTCTGATTCTGGTTCCTGTTATGCACCTTCCATCCCGGGGAAAAAAAATACAAAATCTTTATATTGCGAGAGTTGCTGTGAACATGGCCACAACTTGGAATTTTCTTGCCTTCAGACTGTGAGAAATTAGTTTGCTCCCTGAGCCACACCATCTGCCAAACATGTTTTGAAAAGTCATTGGTCCAATGCTTTTGCTGACATGTAGCTGTACACTGGCCTTTCCATGTACCCACACAAAATGTCACCCACATATTTGTTCACCAAAACATCCTATCATGCCAACTTTGTTTGCATATGTTTGCATATGAATGGTGAGGTTTTATTTCACAAATGCTGCCAATTCTTTTGGAAAATCAATACAAAAACATTGCCTTTTTACAGATAACCTCTAGGTTATTTTGAAAATAACCTTTAAGATAACCTAACCTATTGTCTATTTTGAAGGGGAAAAAAATAACTAGTAGGCAGAATTTTAACTATTACCTAGTAGTCAGAAAATAGTCTAACCTGGTCTTAGAGGTTTCGTCTGCGAGCTCGACGTAGTGCATGGTTGACTTCGAGTGGCAAAGTAGGTCTCTGTGAAAACTTACAAAAAAGTCAAGTCAGTGTTAGGCCGGCCAATTAAATTAAGATGCCTCACGAGTTCTTCCCCTCAGATCTCGTTGTGGCATTTTGTTTCTTGGGGCCACGAGCCGTAGTACCATACGGAAAAATTCGGTGAAAGACGATTGGTATCTTGGCTGGGCTGAAACTTGGATCAAAGGTCGTTTAATCTTCAGGCTCAGTAAATGCGCCTATGGTTGGTTGGCTAGGCTGCGGACCTGGACTGACTGCAATAAACATTGGATCATGACCAAACATGATCAAAACGTGAACCATATGGCTAGCACTTGGGGTAGGGCTCTTGTGCTTGGTGGAATCATCTCGCCATGATCACCGCGCAATCCTTGGAGGGTTGTGTTTATGATCTACAAAAAAGGCCAGGACACTTGGAGATATCAAGTGCTTCGTGATCATGGTTGGATTGTTCAATCCCCTTGGGATTTGGAAACATGGGGAAACTTCTCTTAGAGTGTCCATTGAGTAAAGTTGCTTGTCATCAACTTAGGGGTGGTTTCAAATTCTTTTGCTAGGATAGATTTGCATACTCCTAGGCATGAAGTAGGCGACGTGCATCATGCTACCTGGAAAGAATTGCTTGCGGTTGACTGGGGAGGTGTTCGAAAAAAGGCTAATGTTGATCCGGCGTATAGGGCTGTTGCATGTGGGGCTACGGCGAGTCCCGCTTGATTTCAGAATTGTCACCTTTTCCACTAGTTGGCATCTGGTGTAAGGCCCCTGCCACTTGGTATCATATTGCTTGGGAGTGTCAATCTTTGTCCTTGGGGTCGACCCCCGAACCTCATACAGGAGTGGCTTGGCGTTTTGGATGGGTTACTAATTCTAACTGACTCTGATGTCTCTGATGTCGTTGGTCACCTTAGTCGATGTCAAAATGCCATTTGGAATAATTCCCGATGGCGTGCGGCTGATTGAACTCGCTGCTTTCTGGGAGGGCTGCTGGCGCTGCGCGCTGGCAGATGCGCGCTGTTTATCAAGCAACTATGGTGCACAAGAAACTACATCGCGCATGTGATGTTTATCTCTACATAATCGTGGACCGCACAAATACACATTACATTGCGACATGAACGAGTATAGACGTATCGTATTGAATGTTTTCATGTTGCATATAAGCCTGAAGCACATTATGCACACACACAGACCTACCCAGGTATACCTTTCATGTGGTTGACAACGAGTATACATCGTTCGAAGGACGTCACATACATGCTCAAGATTTTGGGGAGCTGCCCATGCTATCCAATTTCGTAGCAAGGCGGCGCGCTTGACGAAGAAGGGCAAGAGTGGTTTCTACGAAAGCATCTTGTGGGACACTGGGTAGATAAGAAGCAAACAACGAATAAATGTCGACATGGGACCGGGTATGGTTGGATGTATGGTGTTTTTAAGTGTATGGTTGGTTGGTTGGTTGGTGTTGAATTAGGTCACAAGGAGTGATATGACATGTGCTTTGTTGTGTTGGTTCATGTTGTTCATGTATTTAAGTCTTAGTTGATGTGTATCACGTGGTTGTGTTTGCGCCCGTCGTCATGGCCATTGTTGATGTTCATGATTGTGCGTCATGGTTGTGGCTGTGGTTGTGGATCATCGTGTTGTCTCATCGTTCTGCAATTCAGCAGTTGGTAAATGAATCAAAAATATGAAACCTAGATAAACCATGATAAACAGAACTCAGTACTTTGTTATTTTGTTTCACCAGCCATCCAAATCTCCTCTCAGGATGGATTGACGCTCAATGGCTAATGGGCCACGGCGCAGGGAACACCTCGATCTGTGTGAGATCTTGATGGTACTCTGGAGCTGGTTCCAGCTGGGCCAGGGGGAGAGGACTCCTCAGTCATGTAGTGTTGGTGAGGATCAAAGTGTTGACCCCAGCGTTTCAAGACTGGTTATAGGTTTATATACTAGAATATGTTGATAAATATGTTACTTTATATGATTTCCGTTTCCATGACCTAGGAACTAATATGCCAGAAATATATTCATTCACTACTCAAACAGATTTCCAGTACGATTTACCACAAGTCTTCACGTCAGATCAAGTAGTCAGGATCCATCCTCACATCTCTACATTATTTCGAGTTTCAGCTGAATCAGGCAACACCTGTTCACCACCCCCAGGGTTTAAGTTGGTGTTAATTGGTAAGGATCCCCCTTGGGTAGTTTACTGCATTTTAGCATATCCCAGAGGACATGGGACTGGTATATTTATACGTATACCTACAGGAATGTTTGATTTTTCATGGTAAATGTAGGTAAATTTACCAGTCCCATGGATCCTATGGGTATAGCTACAAAACCAGATGTATAGTTAGCTTATGAATCACCCTGCACAAGTTGTGGAGTCTTCTCGTTCTCAGATAGCAGTTGTGTCGCCTTGCATGCAGCTTTTGCCGATTGCGTCCGCATCCTCCGCGATTTGCAAAAAGAAACCTCTTCAACAGATGTGCTCTGCAGGGAGGAGGGGGAACAACCAAAATCCTCAACTTGGGGCATGATTGTGATACTGTTGCTACACCTTTTGTTTGAGAAGGTTTCTTTTTAACGCCCATTTTACTTGAGTCCCTAACCAATCAGCATGATAGGCTTACATTTGGAATTGGATAATGAGAGGCTGTCACATGAATCTAGTTTAAGTTGTTTTGCCTTTGAATGTTTATTATGGTGATGTTGTATTAATGTTTTCGCCCCTAGTTCTTGCCTTTCAATAGTTTTGCCTTTGTTCTTCATTTTTTATGTTCATGGTTTTGAATTTTCTTTGACTTCCGCTGACTATGGATTCCCATACATGCCCAGAGACTTAATAGGCCTCCTGAGCAAATGCCGGACCCCACAACAAGGCACGCAAGTAGTCAACATTTTGCAAAGAACAAACTGCTCAGTTTTGGGGAGTGTAATCAAGAAATTTTGTATGGTGCAACAGTGAATTGCCATCAAACTCACCATTAAAACAAATACTGTAGTAGATTGGTAGATGACTGTTGAGTGACACTCCCTATGTGTAGCACCTTCCAAATCTGCAGGTAAAAAGCAAGAGCCAAATTTGAAAACACAAATCATGGTCCATGGTGAGATCTCAACAGCGGAGTTTTTCTCAGCTAATTCGGACGATCTTATGGGATATATGGGGTCAATGATCCTATTAATCCTTTGCAGGCTCAAAGTATATTTGGAGATGCGTTTCTAACAATCACAGCGACACCACCTTCGAGAGAAATGAACAAAGACCGCCGCTGTCTATCAGCATTTAAGATGGAAACCAGGCAATGGACCCAGCAAAGTCTCAAGATATGCAGCAGCACAAATGCAGCAGCTGTACATAGAGCAAGTGGGTTGACTATCACAAAGCCTTAACACGGAACATGAATAGAAACGGTGAGGCGGGTATTTTTTGTTGTTATGCTTTTAAAGGGATGATATTCGATAGTCTTAGTCTTCCTTGTGCATCCCTACGAAGGGATAAAACATTATGATATTCATCCATGTTGTTGGAACGTTTTGGATACCTTTTGCATCAGAAAGGAAATAGCTCGCAAGCTGATATGTATGTGTATTTATGAAACAAATCAAAGAAGAAAAGCAATACAAACTGCAAGAGATAAGAAAAGCAAGGCCAAGGCCATTAGTCCACAGTTTCTCCTGGAAACGGACCTGCGACACTGGCAGGGACACTCAGGGTTTCTGAGTGGAGGCATTGAAACAATACCTTTTGAAGAACAGACAGAAATGCCCCTATGCTTCAGTTTCAATCAGAATTGATCTTTTGAACTTGGAGCGCGGGGGGCATGTGCTTCAAGTGATGTGCTTATGGTTTCAGTACGATTCTAAGACATACGAAGTCATCTCATCTTTCGACAAATTTTTGGGTCCGTCATTCTGGTCAAAATTTTCCCCAACTGCATGGACCATGGGCTGGAATGGGCCTGAGTTGGCCAGTGGCTTTCATACTTCTACTTCAGACGTCATGCAAAGAAGAGGCGATGGAAATCTATTACTATGACAAGAGAGGCCAGGCTTTAGGATCCACTGGTGGCCCATGGTTCTGTTTAGTTTCTTCTGTGTATGTGGTTTTGGGGGAGCGTATCTGGAATTTTCTTTCAGTCTATTTTCAACATCGAGAAAAACAAGCGAGAGAAACATATCCCTTTAAAAAAACCCACAGCTTACCTCCCAAAGATGCCCCAAACAAACAAAAACACAACTTTGATGTAAGAAATCTTGGGATATTGGATCTAACATTCCCCCCACCTGCCCACCTACCTGCCCAGTCGCACTGATCGCATCCCTGTCAGAGGTCGCCAGCTTGATAAATGCGGGCCAGGGTCCCAGCCTGTTTGCACTCAGATTCTGGATGGGTTTTTTGACTTGGGTTTTTTCATGGTTTTTCGACATAATTTGTTTGTAGTTTTTTTTTTGTTTATGACATTAAATGACATTATGGGCAGAACTTTGGTGGGAATTTGTCATATTTTTTGGTCAATCGAGATACAACTATCCTTAGAGATCCTTAGGCAATTCGGCAATTGCAATGAAGTCTTCTCTAAACAGTCCTTATCAACCAGGTCAAAACCAGAGTCTCTAGCACCAACTCGACATGTCGATGACCGCTTCAACACGTGTGGCCTTGTTTTTGTTGAGGCTCAACCGCATCTTAAGAAAATATCAGAGTCTTGAAAATCAGACTTGGCCTACCAGTAATCCAACCAGGATGGTCCAATGGTATGAAACACTTGTTTGCATGTTCAGAATTCACGGAGTTACACTCTAAGCCTGGATTCAGCCAAATCATGCACCAAAACAACCAGCAAAATTGGAAAAAGCATCCTGGGACATATGACATACACATTGGTGAATCTTTAGTCATGTTTTGCAAGCGAAAAGACTTCGATGGTTTAAACATCAGTGACCTTGTCTTCAATAAACTCTTTCCATGGACACCTTGGCGCTGCCGGTGTTTTTGTCAGCCTTAAGACCATCAGTGGAACCATTGCAGTGTCCTCACGGGGTATGGAATGCACCTGGTGCCAAAGGTTTGGGCAGGGTCTGACGGTGATGGTGACTGTCATGTTAGGTTGCGGTGATTTTTCCAAAGTTATGGGGGGGGGTTCTAATGGCGACTTTTTCATTGGCAAATTGGAGGGTTGCTACAGTATACACTCCCTGAGATATGATGGGACTGGAAGACGATCCCTTCCTTTTGGGATGGTATATTTGCAGGGAGGGTAACAACTTAACTTAATCAAAGTTGGTTTGTAGAATTTCTTGTGAACACAGATCCATGAAACTTGAGAGATTTCAATAGATTTCAATTTAAGCAAGTGTATCATTTCCACGTTTTATGCGATTTGATGAATTTGTACCCTTACTGGTTCATAAAATGGCTTCTCTCTATTTGTCCAGTCTAGCCATCATAGAAGCGAAATGATCAATGAAACACTAACAGCTACTCAAGGACTCATACAGACAGCCATAGGCAATCTTTCCAAACACAAATCCAATAGGTTAGTATATAATTCGGGGCAGGCCTAAACCATTTAACATAACAGTCAGTTGTGGAACATTCCCATCATTTCTTTTTTATGAAGGGATCTTTTATTATATAACCTTCACTACCGTATCATACCCGTTGGAGTGTTTTAGGGCCGGAAGGTATCATGATCATGATGATACTATTGGGCGGATTTTTTACATGTTTTTTTTTCATCGGCAGGCGATGAGGATACAATTCCCTGGCCCGGTGCAGAGCTCTTTTGGCAACAGATTTGGTCCTCAGTCATGGGAGGCCTAGGAATTCGGAAGAGAAAATCGCGGATGTTTTTAGGGGTGGGGGGGTGGGAGGTGGGGTGAACTTTGAATCTGATATAATCCGATGATGTGCTTTAAACAGAGGCAACAGTTGTGTTTTGTTGTTGTTTTTGAGATGAACCCTAGATTTGTTGATGAACAATTATGGTTGAAGCCACAAATTTTTGACTTGGAGGAAGTAAGGATGAAAGGTAATCAGAATGGTCAAAGGGTGATAAGAAGGTGATTTATATAATACTTCATTTGCTGTGGTGTTTTCTGAATTGACTCGATACTTGTTTGATGTGGCTATAGAGTCACTGCAAGAATTCTGTGGTGAGTTGCTGATCGTTTGCAGCCAAAGAAACACAGGGAGCTACAGCAACTACGGCGACTAGGGAGCCTGGAAGAGTTACATTGTTAAGAAGCGCAGAGTTTTGCTAGACATTACGGTGCAGTATAGCAGACCTCGCTGAAGTTCTTATAGAGACATCTCAGACATCTCATATATAGGATATCTTTGCAGACTTTACATGTAGATAATTATACGATATATGATTATACATCATAACGACAACTAAAAATTCATTTTATACTTTGTGTGTGTGTGTGTTTTTAACGTTGAACTTTTATCACTGCATGTTACGTAACGCATGCAAGGACTCCATTCGTACACCAACCTTCGTGCAGGTATGGACCTGGCACGGCAAGGAGATCTCGCGGTGCCGCGGTTGATGTCTCACCCTCGAAGATCCCAGCATGATTTCTACGTTGACAAGTTCGGCAAATGGAAAGTCACCAAAACAATCACCTCCAAGTCATCTAGATTGATGAATGGAAACCATCCATGTTTACACGATCTCTGGTTGGTCAAAATTGGTTGAAAAGTGAGAATCTAAAAGTTTTATATTCAAAGGAGAACAATCATGGGACGATATTTCATTTTGTTGATATCAATGAAACGCAATCAAAGCAGATATTTGACCAACATCTTGACAAAATGGTACACTTAAAAAGCAAACATCATCAACGATCACGGTTTATGCTTTATCTTTTACAAAACATGACTTTCAAGACTTCAAACAGTACAACAATGTTCCAGACCTACAGAAACCACAAGAAAAACACGCAAATAACAAGGGCAACATGTGTTGAATTCGACCTACCATCTGAATGGCAGACCTGTGGTTACCCCGTTGAGGATTTGTCACCCTGGGAGTGTCATCACTCGAATGTCATAAGGTAATGATATTAGATGAGTCTATCTATTTATAAGGATATCCAAGTGTCTCTAGAGTTTCCGTTTTGTCTTCTGAACATCAATCTATTTGTCAAATCCATCTCCCATTTTTTCTCTGACTCAGCTGACCAATGGTCTTCTAGAAAAAGCAACAAGTTGAAACCTGAACCCGCTGGGCTTGGAAGAGGAGTTTCCTAAACTAGCAGATGTACCTTCCAGGGAACGATCACATATCCCTTACCAGCCGGTACTTTTGAGTCGATGATTTTCCTCTTTCCAAGGGGTACCTGTTTTTTTTGGTTGAGGGAGCTCCATGAAGCAATTTTCAGTCAGGTGCTGTTTTTTTTTCTCTGAAAACAAATTTCCCACTTTCAGTTGGTGAGTCACCCTCCCTGAAACTAACACTTGGACCATTCGGAAAAGAGGATAACCGATTGCCCCGCCCCGGATTGGGATGAATGAACGTTTACCAAAGTTCTACAATTGGGGTCACTCGCATCTGCCAGGGTTAGGCCATCCCAAAAAGGAAAGGGATCGTCTTCCAACCATCAATGGTCAGGGGGTGATTTGACTGATTTCTCATGATTTTCCCTCCAAACAAAAACTGCATGTTCGAAGTTTGGTGGGTCGGGTTGGTATAATTCATGTCATCAATTCGAATTCATGGGACTGGTATAGGTAGCTTATGGGTGCCGGAGTACCCCTATTGGGGGTCCCTGAAGAAATCCCGAAGACAATGGTCCGAGCTGTTAATTTCCAAGCCTTCGCCCCCCAGGCGGCGCGGAACTTGTTGGCTGATGCCTTAAACGCTGCCACCACGTCGCTGGCACCGGAGCCGCGCTTGGGCTTCAGCTGCTCCTTAGGCAGGGAGGGGTTGGAGAATTGAAGGAGGTTGAAAATGATGATGATGATGATGATCATGATCATGATCATGACGTATGATGTATGATGTATGATGTATGATGTAGATTGCGATGTAGTTTTTTTGCATGACCTTGTTTCAGCAGTACTACTTCCCAGCCATGTTTACTGTTGCTTATACTCCCTGAAACTAACATCCGAAAAGCGGTTCTCAAGTTCCGACAGGAAACGATCATCTTACAACCTCTGTTGTTCGTTAGTTTCCTGGTAGGTTTGCTGATTGGGTGTAGAGGTTGAAAGCAGAGCTGGTGGGGTACTCTACATCCGCCACCATGATTGCGATTGGAACCACCACACCGTAAGTGATGAAAATTGTTTTGATCTCAAGATGCTTAAAGTTAAGAAAACATCTATACCGATACCACCATGAATATGCTAAAGCACGTTTTAGTCCAATTTTGAGACTCAGTTTCCTTTTTGGGAATACTTCAATTCCAGCTATTCTGTTGGATGATTCTAAGTTTGCAAAGAAGTTCGAATTCATATCACAATTTCCACAATCACTGACATGGGGAACCCACCCCAACATTCTGAACAGGTATCGCCTCCATCTATCGTGTGCTTGCACTTTTGAGCTTGGAGGCTTCGGATAAACATCTCCCCGGAGGGACAAAAATCTGAGATTGTAATTCTGAAGTTGAATTCTGAAATTCAACTTTGAGAAGTCATGATTCTACTTCTGGTGTGCATCCTAAAACTCCAGTTTTCTATAGCTTGTACACTCTATACCTTGTCAACAACATTTGGTAAAGGTTTTCCCAACTGAGTACTTTCTCATACTTTCATGTTTGTTGTGTTTTTACTGAATATCAAAGTTGCTCTATGTATACCCCCCCTGAAAACTAACATATATCGATCGAAAAAAATATAGTTGGAAGATTCGCTTCATTTCCCTTTAAACATGGGTCCCCTTAAAAAAAAAAACACATCCGGGAAACCGGAAACCCCTTCGTCGTGTGCATGTTCGGGAGTTTCGATTCAGGCTGATGGAGGACTCCCAGGTCATGGAGGACTCCCAGGTCATCAGCTGGCCTTACGATATCAACATTTGGCCACGGTTTGGGTAACTTATATCCGCAGCCAACCAGGCAGCCAGATGTGAAGTCCACCCCCCATAGCTGTGGAAAAACAAACAGCTGATTGTTGCTGATTGGCTGGTTGTTGAAGTGAAATGGATATATAGAAGTTTTTTCTGGATTTGGTGAATGGTGAATTGGTTTGATATATTGGTTTTTGTTGAAGGTGGATATATAGGAATCAAATAGAAGATCTGAACATTTTCCATGGAGAGCACTGAAATTAATGGCCTAACAGTTTAACAGTGCTTTGGTTTGGCTTCTGCCTTTGGGCGTTTGATGGTTTTGCTTTATTTTTTTGTCTGCCGACCTTACATACCATCTGGGAATTCCACAGCATTTGGCCCAGTTGAGCTTTGAGAAACGCCAGTGGTAACTCCGTGTCATCCCATTATCCGCCTTGTCCAAGTGACGGATCCAAGGTAACTCATGTTTGGGAAAAGTACGCCCGAAGAGAGGTGCCAGATGGGCACATTCTTATTGACTCATGAGGAAAAAGATTGCTCATGAGTCGACATTGGGACCTCATGATGGTTCATCATTCCCATATAGGATCTATGGGACTGGTATATTGACCTACATTTAGACGGGTTTTTGTGGTAAATGTATAATGGTAAATATACGATACATGGATCCTCTGGGATTATTTGATCCATTAATCATTGTGATGCTCCATTTGTGCAGCTGAAGGACGGTGGTGGTCCGGGAGATGGCTGGGCCTGGTATGATCGCTCCTATATTGATGCATCAGCTTGGCCTATCGGTTTGCAGGAGGGTAGCAACACTGGGAGTTTTGTTGGGAAGCGGGAAGAGGTCAGGGATCCTTGTTTGGGGGGGATCAAACAAGCAGCCAAAGGTATGGTGAATTTGAAGGATTTCCCACAAAGAGTGCATTGTTTGGGTTGGTAATATATAGTGGCCCCTGGAGGTGTGTGGAGACACCACGACCCACCTTCTTTTTCCATCTCTGTGACATGGATTCCCCCCTGGTAGTAAATCTAAGCATGCAACCTTGCTGTGTAGCTGCTGTGGGAAAGGTACATCTCAACCTTTCAGATCAATACTATCAGCTTCCCAATCCCAACCAATCCCAACCTTGCGCAGAAAAAACGCCAGGAGTTGAACGTTGAGATGCATTCGGTTCAAACGACTTTGACGCAAAAAGCTTGGCCGTTAAAAGCATCGTAACTTGTCACGCATCCACCTGTTTTTGAAGGAAGAAACGATGGCGTTTTCACGACATTTTTGCTGGTTGAAAACTTGGTTTTTTTTGGTTGGGAAAGCTACGATTTTTTTTCCCAAGATGGGAGATTGGCAAAGTTGGAGACTGTTCCAGTGTTGGAAACACTGGTAATACCATACAAGTCAGCGGAATGTACCCAACCATTCGAAAAGATGTAGTGTTATTATATATAATTAAACCGTATTAGATATATACTAAGTGGAACAACCAAAATAAACCAAAACACCTGTTTCAAAGATTGCAGGCCGATAAATATAAACCGATATGGCCAAAACTTGAGGTGCCTTCAGCTGGTCATCAAAATTGGAGTTGTTACATTTCTTTTGCCGAGCATGAAAGTGTTTGCTTCTCAGATGGATAGATGAATATAGATGACATGATCCTTAATTGAAACTGAACGATCATCTTCAACTCTATACTATCAATGATTGGGACAGTATTACTTGTATGTGTGGACCCATACCATGTGGGTTTGTGCGTGGGTGGCTAAAGGAACGTGGAGTGTTCATATATGAATTAATACGTATACATATAGAGATGTTGTATGATTTTGTTTTCTGAATAATTCCAAAACAATAACATATATCCTGCAGGATTATGCATTTTCCAAAGGGGTGCAATTTACTGTAAATCCTAAAGGAATTCTTGTCATGCATAATATAAAATTTATATATTTACGTACATATGATAGTATGTAAATATACATATAGAAAGAGGCACTCCTTCATCCATTCATCTCCAAGCATCAAATCCTGAGGATTGGTGTTGAGATTCCGCACAGTATGGGCTTCCCAGTTGATTTCTCCATGGCAGTTGCAACTTGGAATTGGGACGGACGTAGTGACGTAGGCATGGGTTTGCTTCAGGATCTTGGTGTCAAAGAAGGTTCGACGCAACAAAACTGACTCAACAAACATGTTTGCTGCTCAATTCGTGCTGATTTTTTTTTCTTTTGGCTCCTGAAGGTGTTGGTGTTCAACTCCAGCTGCAAAGCTAGAATTGTTGGCCTTTGTATAATAGATACCCTTTCAAACGGGTTGAAGGGTTGGCGGGTTGCAGGTTTGCGACTGCCGCAGCTGCAAATTGGCATTGCAAGTGTTTGCTTCTTGGCCAACAGTTGACCCACCCAAGCCGCTAAGATTCGGAAGTGACATCAGTGATCAAGTGAAAACAGTGAAATCATATTGATTGCACTCACTGAAGACTTGCCATGAATTTCCGAATTTCCTGTTGGGCATATTGCCTATCACTCAAAACTTGCTGGTTCGGTTTATGACATATCTTTGGCAAAAGGGGACATGTTCTTGGTCCATTTTCAGACTCACCTGGAAGCCGACGTGGATCCTAAGTTTCTCAACACATATCCGATAACTTGGTTCAGTGCCATACCAGAAATCAGTGTTTGCTCCAAGTTTGTCAACAATGGTCGAAAACAATGCTGCACCAAACAAAGCACCCAATCTCAAGGCGCATATCCACCAGACAATCCTCTACCACGCTATGCAGCTTCAAATCATCAAGCCTATGCGCTGCGTCACGGTTATCGTGCCTTGGGCTGTTTGAAAAAATCAATCCATTTTGCATCACAAGGAACTAGAGTGAAACGGGATGACCTCAGGTTGCTGTGCTGATGGTTGATGCTGTTTTAGCCGAGGCTATCGTTTGGAAACGGAGAAGGTCTCGCCGGAACGGCCACCTGCTTGGGGCCACTTGGCAGGCGAAACGCATGGCAGACGAAACGCAGCTGAGGTCAAGATAGTAGTGCATCTTTCGGATGATGATTCAATATGATTCATATGATCCCTGTTTCGTTTCCGTTTTTGTTTTGCAGATCTTAGGAAGGTCTACTGCCTTGTAGAGCTTTACGCTCCAAGTCTTCTTTCGATTTTTTTTGAGAGTCCGACACACACACACATCATCTGAACGCACATGTTCAATTGACAGTCTTGTTTGGACTTCAGAAAATGCAAAGAGTTCCATTGCAGTGAGTAAACTTGCAAAAATTATCAAAAAATATTGGTTATGAGATGTTATGAGCAAGTATACCCATAACGTCTTTCTAGCAGATTTTCAGCCAATGACCACAACTCCCTACTTTTCCCAGGCAAAGTCAGATTATTGCAACGTCTCCTGGAGGAGGTGACTGGATGAATCCTTGTCGTGGCTGATGTTTTGTTCCCCGAAGATTCCTATACATCAAATTTATTCAAATTTGGCCTCTCTAGAAATGGATCCCTGCCATTTTGCAGTACGAAAAGTCAGAAATCAATCTCTCTTTGAAAGCAGCTCCTCAGCGAAAATGCAGTTTTTGCAAAGTGAAACAAGAAATGCCAGAGGACATGGAGCTTACTGGTACCCTGCCAGGATATTTTTTCAGAGATCTCGTGTTATATTGTAGTATTCTCTTCGGGGTGCTTTGCTTTCGTATCTTCCACAAGCATAATATGTTCATGTTGTTAAAGAAATATCAAACGCAGTCGCATAAGGACTCACAAAGTGGGTGAGCAAATTGCAACAAAAATGTGTATTCAATTTACCTGTACCCTTGGATATCTTTATGCTACTGTGTTCATCAAAGTGTGCGTTGATTGTGCAGATACACATATATCGTACCGGTATGACTTAGATATATCTATTTAATATATATACTGTACATGGCATATTTTTACACATTGTTTCGATACATTGATCTAGACTGTCATTTTTATAAGGACAATATTTTTTACTTTTCCCCGCCAGCACCGATTTCAGAAGTCAAATGCCAAGTGCAACACCAAAATATATCCAGTGCTGTGTTTTTCTGTGAATAGAAACTGTGCTCAGCCCATCAACCTATATCGAACGGCAGAGGAACCGGAGGTGGACTGGTGGTTATGGTTTGACTGCGACACATTCTTCATGAACATGACTGCCACCTGGTTTAAACCAGGCAACTGTATTAGGGTTGGTCGGGAAGCTTGTTCGGAAGTTCGAATCAATTTCACTATGTGGAGAGTCAAATATGTCAGTATCATTGGGGTTACAGCTGTCAGGATGTGTCAGGATGTGTCAGGATTGTCAATGAACTCTGCGTGTTGCTTTTCTTCTCACATTTGTTCAGCAGTTTTGCAATATTGTGAGCACACTGGATGCAACCAATGGTACTGGTTTTGCATCGATTTGTATTTTGGAACCTTTTATTTGGATGACCTTTCCAACAATGGAAGCAGAAATATCCAACAAAGCCAACGAAGCGGTCAAAGGTGAGTTGTTGAGTCTACAAAAGTTTTAAGTTTAATTCGGACAAGATGATTAGCGTTTTCACCAAGACCTGAGAACATACTGTTGATCAGTTGATAGGTAGTTTATCCAATTATTTACGAGGTTTTGTACATCCCGGGTGGTGCAGGATTTCTTCCACCAACAGTATGTTGAATAAAACAATACGTCTGAAATGGATAGTGGCTAGCTAGCATCAAACCGTGAAACCGATGCATTTCAGGTAACTCTTGAATCCATCCTCCACCGTTATGGTGCCACTGACGCCAACGTGCAATTCGTGGCGGCAGAGGAGACATGCTTAATCATCTCCACATTTTGGGTTCGGGTGCTTCGCCATGATGTATGGGATCCCAACCGTTGAAACTTTCAGCCTCCCAAGGTGTTGACCCTACAGTTGTTGATTTTTCCCAAAAAAAGCTTAGCAAAGTGAAGGGAACTTTACTTAAAAAGAGCATGATTTGGGTGAACTGCAAGTGAATACTTTGTGTGCGTACATATATATATATATGTGATATATATATGATGTATTTACTACATGGATACATATTAATTAATTAATTAATATATATATATATACTTCTTGGGAAATCTCATGAACTCCAGGTTTTTGCTTGGTCGTCGTCAACAAAAAAATAGCCTTGGGAAATCTCAACCTCTTCCACAGGACGCAGCCATGCTAAACACCGGCGCCTTTTTGTTACGCCAATCGCAGTGGAGCAAAGACTTCTTGCGACGTGTTTGGGGTACGCAGGCAGGGCTTGGTTTGGAACAGTCCTGCAGACATTTGATACGCAAGAATTCCATTTCCGTTTTTGTTTTTTTGCTGTGAGGCAATGCGTTTGGTATTGGATTGAAAACATGCAGGGTATAAAATGGAGATCTCGCAGGTTTTTGGTGTCGTAGGGAAACCTGATTTGATCAGTTCCACGACCCATAGGTAGAAATCCACATGATACATCGACAGCGCCTTGACGTTCAGGATTCTGTGTGGATCAAGCACCCCTGGCAACTTGGTTGCGAACCAAACATGACCACAATTGAATGCCTATAGGTCCTAGGTGGATGCATTCTGTAGGAGGGTAAACACTAAACAATCGATGTTTGAACAGGAGGGTAATATACCTAGGTGGTAAACACTAAACACAAACAACAATGTGAATCAATGTTGACACTG
This sequence comes from Breviolum minutum Mf 1.05b.01, assembly GCA_000507305.1. Lineage (NCBI taxonomy): Eukaryota > Dinophyceae > Suessiales > Symbiodiniaceae > Breviolum > Breviolum minutum. The sequence continues at coordinate 89,885 of DF239831.1, forward strand.
GGCCTTTGCCCTTGACCTTTGGGAAATCTGGCGGATCTTTCGCCGCATCAGCGAAAAATCACCTGCTTCATGTCAAGGTGGGAAAATGCCGCCATCATTTGGGACTTGCTGAGAGGTCTTTCTGAAAGATTCAGGCGCCAAGTTACTCAATCCGCGGATGGTGGAAGGTAGACACTCAAATTTAACGTTTAAGCGACACACGTGGTATACCAATCTAATCCCATGAAGAGATCAGCAGGGCAGGGTTTACAAGTTCGGTGACTAACTGGAGATAGCTTGGATGAGTCTGCCAAATGCTCGCCGATGCCTCTTGTGCACGTTGGAGATATTGCACCTCTCCCAGTACAAGTTGGGATTCGATTTTCTCCGAATTCTCGCATGAGCAAAAGATGATGACCTTGGTGGTTTGTAGTCCTGTGGTTTGGAATTCAGGGGGAATTTCCGCTGAAGGCGATGCAATTCTTTTGGGCATCCCAAAGAATTCCAAACCACTGGGACCCCAAAACACCTTCTCCACGAAGTGACGCTTGATCCCATGTGGATCAAATATTTCAGGCATGATATCGGCGACGCAACCACGCAAGTCTATCCAGAGGAGGACGGAGCTATGTGGTTGAAGTTTGTTGGTGAAAATATATCGTAAAGATGTAAAGTGTAGACAACATATACCAACGATTTTCAATCCAGATGTGGGATTATTCCTACAGAAACGTCGTTCACTCACATGAGACTTCAAAGTTCTCTTCGTGAACCAAGTGATCCCCCTTATTCAGGTGTTTTTAAGGTCGAAGCATTGTAACTGTACTTTACCGAGAGATCTGTTTTTACAGAGATGGGCATCTAGGTTCTTTCCTTCTTAGAAGTTGATGTATCACTACCTGCACTTTTATTTGTTTTGCTGGCTTCAGGCTCAAATGGTGAATTGACATGCCAACATCTCGCATTTTCCATTCATTTCTCTTTGCACCCCAAAGATCCACTTGAACCTTATGAATCTTATGATCAAATTGCCAGAAGTACACAATTCCCTTAGATTTATTATTATTGGACTATAAGGAAACGATCTAAAAATCATGGGAGGTCAACCCGAGAAGTCCCATCAAAGTCTCAGTGGATGGTTATCCTGCAGTTGATCGGGTAAGTTGCACTCATCTAAGCTATGCCCATAGCCATATTTTACCAGTAAAGATGGTGATTTTCCATAGGCTTTGCTACTGTAGTTTACTGGAGGGTATCCTTATGAATTGCAGTGCTTTGACTATTTGACTATCCCAACCTCGTTGGGTATCAGGGAATTGGAGTGGCAGGTACGAATCGTGCCACAGTTTGAGCTGAACTCCTATCATCCGGCTACAGCACAGCCACTAGGATTAACACGATGGGAGATGTGACGGGGTGTCAGGACGAAGAAAATGATTGAAGGATGTCAATGTTCAGTTCCTTATCTGGATGCCTACATCAAAATGATTTGAACAGATTTTGATTATCATCAGTACATTTTCCTGGTAATTTCCACCCTTCCAATGGTTTTTTCAGATCTTTCCAGGGTTGACTGTCAGGGAAATGTTCACCTTGATGCAGCGCCTCAACTCTTAGGTCATTGCACGATGCTTGGACTCCGGGCAAATTCGTTCTGGCCTTCAACGGTGTCTTATCCAATACCAGTCGCTTGGTGTTGCGTTGTGACCGTTGTGGTGTAGAACGTCTGGTACAAGATACACCGTTCGATTGTTGATGGATTTCCAAGTTGGTATGAGGACATTTGGACCATATTTGTTGTAACAAAATTTGGTGGATCTAATTTTTTTCACAAAACCAATCTTGGCTTCAAGATTCAGGAATTTTGCACAGCAGTCCCTTACAAAATAGTTTGGTTCTATATTATGATCCGGCTGCCCACTGCCCATGGTCGTACACTGAGGTCCAAATGTGGTAAGAGCTTTGAACCTTGGACCCAGCATGGGGGAGGATATGGGACCTTTTGTTTGGTTTGGATTCTTAAAGAAATTGAGTGATCCATCAGGATAGAGATGTGGGGGTTTGCTGATTTGATCTGACTGTGATTTGATGATTTTTGTGAAAAAAACTCTAGTTGCTGATGTTGAAAAGAAGAGTGTGTCTAGCTCCTGAAAAGATGGGTGAGGATACCAGGTAGAAATTCTCCCAGGCTCTCCAACTCCAAACGTTCGTTGCTTGCTTGGTTGTGTTCATTTAAGCTGCCTCGTGTGTTGTCCCCTCCGAAAAAAACAAAAACAAAAACGATGCGAAAAAGAAGGTATGGCTTGGGGTGATACATCCCTAAATTCACAAATTTGATCACCAGGAGTATGACACTTTTGCATTTGGGAGGATCCCTGTCCTTCACGAGGATTCCTGGGTAGATACCTTGAGGTATGGTTATTACTACGAGATTGCTTGCGAGCTCAACAGGACGGCAGTGGAGAAGTTGGATCATTTTGGATCCACCGAGTTTAGAAAAAAGGGATGGTAAAGCAGGAAATTGGTGTGAAGATGCGTGATTCATTTAGATGTTGGTCAAGTGCAATGTGAGAATTGAATAAATGCATCCTGGAGCTTTTTCTCCACTGATACAGTTTAGACATGTACATATGATTCATTTTCCTTGCAACAAAAACAACCAAACATGTTCACCTTTGGCAATGGTGGGCCAATTCACCAAGCACACCATTTTTGGAGGGTTTTTGGGGTGATGATATTCGCGCGATAGTGAAATCTGTTTTTTTTGGCACAATGGATCCAACTGACCCCAACCCCTCACAGGATTCCAATGTCCAAAGAAGACGGAGGTGAATCCTGGGCTTTTTTAACAAAACGAAGGGACGGAGAGTTTTGATGAGGGAAATCATGCCATGAGATTCATGGATGCTTGGTTGTGGGGATATTTTGTTTTATGTCATATTACATTATATCATATGATTATAACATCTCGTATATACCATACTACATATATAGATAATATGTACCTAGACGTTCAAAGGAGCAAAATATTTAGCCCGTTTGTGATTTCAAGCCGTTTCAACATGAATTGCCCGTTTGACCTGTTTCTCTTGAAACCTGCCCGTTTCAACTAAAAACTGCCCGGCCTGACCACAGCCATTTCTGCAAGTAATGTATCAAATTGATATGATTGGGAACCACCAAACGTGACTAGCACCAAGAGTGCCATCTTTTCACTTTGACTTTATTCGGCTGAATTGTTGAAAGTACAATGAGGGAAAGTGCCAGCGATGACCACAACAACCAACAGTTTTTTCCCATGTTGATTAGCCAGCAAGCGAGGAAGGTAAACCCTCACAGGCCAAATCGACCCCAACAGCAAAACCTTCCGATAGCCACTGAAGTGTTCTTAGTCAAGACCGATTATGCCCCAATCATAACAAATCTTGAAAATATGAAATGACAAGAAATCCTGATTTGTGCCCGTTTGCGGGTTTTTGTGCCCGTTTGCTGGGTTTTTGCGCCCGTTTTGCGGGTAAAACTGCCCAGTGTTTTTTTGGTTTTGAAGCTGTTTGGTCCAGTTTGGTGCCCATCAATGCATTTATGTTCTTGATTAACCGAAATAGTGGGACCTAATAGGATAAGAAGTTTATACATATTTACTGGAACTCCAAGCAACCTGTTCTTTATGGTTGTTTCAATTGGATGATTCCCAATCTTTACATAGGAAATGGTTGTTTCACCAAACATCTATTTGTAAATGTTTGTTTGGGGTTCCAGGTATAAATATATCTTCACCATCTTTTACCACATGAGCGACATTGTAGTTTTTATACATCTTGGCAAGTGTTCTGAAGAATAAGTAGGGATCTGTCATGATATGACTAGAAATGACCAGAAATCCAGAAAACAGGTAAACTTGGCCGTTTGACCCTTTTCTTCTAATTTTGGCCCGTTTCCAGAAAAAACATATCAAATTCACAAAGGAGCAAAATATAATGCCCGGTTGAATCTCCAGGTATATATCGATTTGCTGATGCGTTTCCACTGTTTTTTGTTCCTGTCTTTTTTCTGATCTCACCAAGGTGTTTTTTATTGTTGAATGATTTTCGTTGGTTCTTGGCTGTCCGAAGTATCTGGAAAGGGAACTAGCTGGGTAGCCATGAAACCCTCCAGAATTGAACACTGATTGTTTTGGTTGGAAAAAGAGAGACCTGCTGTTGATAGCTGAAATCCTGCATCAGTTGAGGTTGGTAGTTGGTAGTTTATCCCATCATTTACAGTTTTTTTTTACATCCCGGGTGGTTGTTTGGGATTTCTTCCATCAACAGTATCAATGGATTTTTTCCCAGTAGCATATGAATCACCGAAATTATGTAGTATCATTTGCACACCAAATTAGGGCCTGATGGAGGGATTGTATGCTACCTACCACCCGAGAACTAACAATCATCAATTGAAATCCGTTGATTATACAATTCTTTTCAGACCAAGTACTACACAAATTCCAACAGAGTTTATTCAGAGTTTGGTTGCGACCGACCCATCCATGAATCGCCAAATGCCACAAACTTTGGCTTCTAGTGATTTCTAGTGATCATCCACTTCCAGTTTTATGACTTGTGGTGTGCATAGCTGCACCAGCTATGTTGATTCAGAAGACTTTCCCACATATTCAGGAAGTCGATGCTGTGGACCATGCAGTACCCCTCCCAGTCAGTTAACATTTTTGCCATAGGGCATGTTTCTGGGAAAAGTCTTTAGACCCTTAGCCCCCTCCCCCCCAAAAAAAACACGGTGAACCCGAAGAATGCCTCAAGAGATATCATCCACCCAACATCCTCCAGGTTGCATCGAGCCGGAGGAACCTTTGCCATGGTTGAAGATGGACAAAAAAAGCGAGTCTGGTGAATCTGGTGCAGCCAGTGACTTCAAATTGCTGATGATATCCATTGGTTGGGTGGTTCTGGTGAAGCCTAGGAAGCTCTCAGGTTTCCAGGTGGTTGAAACGACATGCCCCAAAATAGGTTACTGTAGTAGAACCCCCCCCAGAATGTGAGGTTTATTCCGTGTCATGTGGGGACATCATAAAATTATCAGCCATGATGGAGATGCATGTTGTCCATCTATTCCAATACATAGTGATGAACTGGCTTTTGGAAGAGCTAAAAGTTTTCACTGGTCTTTGCTACAACGCCTCCATGAAAATTGTTGGAAACGAGTGCAGAACATCAAAATCTTCACTTCAGAACGTCGCGACAGGGTGAATTCAAGGAGATAACTACACTGTTTCTGGGTTTGATCTTCTGAAATCTTCAATGATTACATATTTCATCATCTTTCCTACGCAAACTCATTCCACCTGAGTCACCAAGCTGTGCCACCGATCCTGAGGCTGGATACTATGGAGGGCCTGGCTATGGCATTGAGACCCAGATTAGGAGGAAAGTTTCAGTGCCGGGTTGTTGGAAATTTGAATTACTTCATCCAAATATATATATGTTTAGACTAGAGGTGATTTTTTTGTGAAGATCATCGCCTGGATCTTAGACCACGCTGCTGATATTCATAAACTCTTAAAGGTTGGATTGGTAGGATTGTGGTACCAAGCACAACAAAAATCAATGCTTCCATGGTGTGATTCTACATATATCGGACTAGTTCTGAGTCCAGTTTCATGGATTTCATCACCTGACGTGGTGAAGATTTTCCACCAACATCTAATTTTAGGACATCAAGATGAACTACCCTTCAGGGAACTGCCATATCCCCTGAAAAGTGCATTTTGAAGATGATTTTCCCTTTTCCCAAGGTGGGATATGTTAGTTTCCTGGAGGGTATCTACCCTACTGTCTGGGGATTTTTTCGGGGGAGGCAGGGACCTTCATGATGGGAAGGTAGGCATCAGCATCAACTCTTGAGTCGGACCAAGTTTTGTTAGGCACGAATCCCGGAAAACAAATCACTGCAAAACTTTGAACCTAGTGGCATGGGGGAGACTTACGCCTTGAAATATGTTTGATTACTAGTTGTATACATAAGTAATCCATATAGTTTGGGTTTGTCAGTTGGTTGGGACCTCGAATCCACAATAAGATAGTGGACTTTTTTGAGATCCATGGATGGGATTCATCCACAGGTGCCTCAGCGGCGCGTGGCGCAAATTTCGCCCCTAAGCCGCCCGTGGTACCCGTGGCACCAGCTGCGTGCGCCGGGTTGGTCAAGCGTGTGGGGGAAAGTTGGGTGATCCACGAAACACGGGTGATTTTCTGGGAGCTACATTCACAGTTCCACTTGTTTTTTGATACATGTTTTGCTTTGCACTCCGTTAAATTTGGACAGAGTTGTTGTTTTTTGGATCCAGATTCCAGTTGGACATGAAGTATGAATCTTTTCATATCTTTCTTTGACCATTCGCAACTGCAGGGCCTTTGACCTTTGTAGCTGAGCGATTTGATGGTGGTTTTAGATGTTTGTTTACAACAGGATGATGAATAGAGTCCCCCGTACTACTCCCATACCACTCCCATAAATTCCCTTGAAGTACGGGAATGATATGTGAAGCTAGCTTCTGGGTCCCGGCTAGTGCCTGGAGATTTCTTCCTAAACAGGTCAGAAACCACCAACTATTCAGCTTAACGTTTGAATGTGCTTGGAAAAAGCTCAGCTCAAAACCATTCAGCTAGTGAGCGAGAATCGTGCAAGATGCAAGGTCAATGATCCCTAAACTCTGTCCCCAACAAGAGGTCCATCTGTTCATCTTCCCAAGAAACAATGTGATTCTGATTCTTCTCTAGGTGGTGGTTTCAAAATATTTTTTCATGTTCACCCCTATTTGGAGAAGATCCTCATTTTGACTAATATTTAAATGGGCTGAATTCACCAACTAGTCCTGTATTGGCCGGTGGTTTTTTGAAACGCCAGGGCGGCACCTCCGGCGCCGCCAGTGCCGGAGGCAGAGGTAGGCCATGCAGTAGGGGGAACTCAGTGGTGGCTGTTGGGGGTTGGTTGGTCTTGTTGGTTGGTGCCCCTAGAAACAGGTGGAGGTTTGAGAAACATGTTTTCTTGTGATGTTCAAAGATGATTTTGGTCAGTTTTGGGTGGATTAAATATGGTTAAATAGCATTTGGCAAATAGGAGGCCTGAAGCCAGTTCATACCAAGTCCTTGTTATTGGGGGCATAAAGTTTACTTGTTTTCGATTTGTCTTCTCCATGCAAAGACAGAGGAAGGAAGGGCCAATTTGCCACAACTGGCCATGGTGGTCTTGCACCTCTAAAATGGAACGAATGGAAACCACAAATTAATGGTCAACACATGCATTTTTGACTCAGATGCTCTCTGTTCCTTGTGAAGAGATTGGGCCGCTGAATGCTTGAAGTCCAGATATTTGTTGTCACAAGAAATCTCACATGTCGATCAAGAAAGACAAGCCTACATAAATTTGATAATAGGGGTTAGAAGGACTTCCGTTTGGGATAGGCAATTTTTTGGCATGCAAAAGGCAAATGAGTCTTTGACACCCCAGGGATAGCTTCTTGACACAGTTTTTTTGTTGATGCAAAGTATTTCAATCTCAACTCTGCAGCCAACTGGCGCAACATGTGACACAACTCACGCCATTGATGCCGCCATCAAGCTTCACCAGGTACCCAGAAAAGATGACATGTAACCAACGGAACGTTGTTTACCCAAGCTTGCACTTCATGTTCAAAGTTTCCATGCTTAAAACTCATATGACAATCATCTTGAAGAGCACATCATTTCATGGTCCACGCAACCTACCCACACGCAGCTTCACGGGTGACCCTGTGGCCCCCCGGGTTTTTTCCACCCCCAAGAAGAAACGTTTCCCCTTCACGGAATGCCGCCGAAGCGCGAAGAAGTCCAAGTGGGCGACGAGAAATGGAAGGCTTGGAAGGAATCTTGGAATCCTTGGTCAGGAAGTTCCCTGAAGGACATGGTGACATGACCCAACTTATTCCACTTACTTAGAAGAGTTATAATATACTAGTATGAGACCAGTGAAGCTGCTCAAAAAAACCCTGACAGGTGCCAATTTGGCAGCAGGAACCAGGTCAAAGACAACAGCAACAGTTGGCGCAGCATGAGGAGAGTTGGTCGTTTTTGGGGGGGTTGATGTGGCCAGGATCAACTCATAGAGTTGGAGCTCCAAAATGAAAGATTCTCCAGATCGTTGGTATCATTTGGATCTACCCCCCACACCCAGGATTACAGTTGCAAATTAAGGTTATAACATAAAGATGCCCTAGTAACAAAGATGTATCAATTCTGGTGGTGAATGTTACAGGGTGGGGGGGTTAGATCCAAGGTATCGTGGATTAGGGAGATATCCAAATTTCACAGTGACTAAATTATCCTCGAACTTCAAAAAGAATTCGGCCCTCCCTTCAAAAGGACTTCAACAAGAACATGTGTTTTTTTAACCCGCTCCTTTTCCATGCGCACAAAATCCCCGGACCCAAATGTATCACCGGATTCCACGGAAGGATGGCAACTTGACATTGGCGAAGCGTGAAGGGTGCGCAAATTTCAAACTGACAGGGAAGCGTTTGAAGTGTAGAAACTTCTACCTGTGGATGACGAGATGATTAAACGGTTTAAAAGTTTATAAGTCTCCTGACTTTCAGGTCAGGGTCACTCGAAGGGTTGAGTTTTGATCCCCAAAATGCCAATCACTTCTGCTTGGGACGATCATGAGCAGTCATATTCATGGGCCTTTGCAAAGAGATGGGTTGCAGCAAATGGATTAAAGTGGGGACTAGCAAAGACTGCACCCCAGTAGTGGAAAATATAGATTCCAACTTGCATCTATCTCCTGATTTATTTGGCTGTTTCATTTAGACTTCTTGCGTCCGCAGGTACTTGCAGAAGCGCGCAGGGCGCTCACGCTTCCGCTGGACCATTCGGTAAGGGACACCCAGGGTTTATTTTTGCCATTCACCCAAATGAAAGAAGAATGAGAAAATATATGGAGGACCTAAATTCTGGAGCAAATTTAAATCTATTTGGAATTCAGAAGACGTGTTTTTTTTGCAGAGGAAGAGATGAAGCGCAATGGGTCAATTTGCTGGAGCATGCATGCATTGATAGTGTTTGATACCTCGATGATGTTTCGTACATATGTTGAACCAGTCCAAGGATAACGCCTTAATGGGTACAGTAAGCAATTAGCCACCATATGATTTAGTTTGATTTTCTGATTCATTTATTGATCTTACCCAATACTGTTTATGGATTTTTTAAAACATATATTTACACACACATATTTTATTCTCCTGTTCTCTTGTTGAAAAAGAAACGTGTAACGACTCGAACTCCTCCCTGAAGCGGTGAGGTTCTTCGAGCTCAAGGAGGGTCAGATTCGTTGGTGGAGGCGGGCCAAATGGGTGGTTTAAGTAACTTTAGAGGATGGAGAAGCCTCCCAAAATACCCTCCCTGGAACTATAACAAATCACCCTTGAAAATGGATGGTTGAAAGATGATTCATGTCCTTGTGGGGGCAAACTAGGCCTATTTTCAGGTGCGATTTGTTAGTTTCAGGGAGGGTACACTTCTTCAAAATTGTGGTTTGGGGATCGATGATTTGGAGCTACTACTGCCCTTGAGAATTACCAACCATGGGGATTGATACCGCTACTATCTGATATCTGTATAAATATATTTACTGTATATATATACATATGTTATGGTCTGGTATATGAATCTACAGACATAAATACATATCAATACCTGCACATATATGTTTCTTTTCTACTCACATTTTGCAACAATACTCCAGATGACAGATCCGAAAGATGTCAGTGACTTTCATCCGATTGTTTGTTGGATCTCTTGCTGCTGGTATTGTAATACTATTCTGGTGCACCTCCTTTCAATATCTCTAAATGATAAGGGGCACCTTCATTTTGTGTGCAAGTCCCACTTCTTTCAGAAGGCTTTCAATCAGTACATAGTTGTTTTGGATCGGGGAACGGAACCAAAATTGAAGGGAACAATTCAAGTAGGCAAATTCTTAATGTTATTTACCCAGATATCACATGACACTAAAGGATCCATTTTTAGGATATTTTTTTCTATTTTGTTGACATGTTGGACACCCATTCCCTTATGCTCACTGCTCCCTTCTGCTTAAATGGTTTTGGAGTAGGTTAAACGGGTACCTAAAACCACCGTTTTCACGTCGGGTGTTTGGAGCTGGCAGGCCATCCTTCAAGGATCAACTGACACAGCCAAGGCCTCCTGGAGTTTGGGGGCCCATGCGAGGAGTGGCGGTTTGGTTTTCTCCAGTTGTTTCGGGAGGGTGCAAATTATAGGGACCAAAAAAGCCGAGCTCACCCCCAAAATGGTGCATCGTTGAGTATCCCAACAAATTCAGTTTTAGGACTTGATTATTTGTTGCTTTCCGTCTGGAGCGAGAAAAGGCCCCACAAATGTAACATAACCACGGGAACAACGCCATGAGGTCGCTCCTGCAAGTGATGATGGTGATGTGATGTCAGATTGTCTTCCTAAATTATTGTGGATCACATCATCAATCCACAAGAGGAGTTCGAGGTTGGTTTTATTCATGGGATCTTCAGATTTTCTCCTACCAGCTTGCTGGCCATGGATTATAAATTGGAACACTATAGAACCTCTTTTAAGCGTGGCACTACATTTTTGGTGGGTTTTCCCTGATTTGGAGATTGACATCCCAAGCATCAGAAGCCGAAACCACCAACTTCACCAACTTCAGTCGAGATGATGCTGAGGTGATCCGTAATAAAGAGTTGGGTTGCCTCAGTGGATGGTTACCGGTTTCGACATGTTTTTTTTGGGGAAGCATGGAAGATGGAAACCTAAAGATAGACACACCAAATCACACCAGATTTTGAAAGGAGATACATTTTATCAAAACCATCATTTGGGGACATTTTGGGGTATCTAACTATATGTTGAATTTCGGGGGTGGTAAATTAATACATGGATGGCTACATGCGCATGTAAAGTACTTTGATAAGAGTTGCTTGTTGCTGATATGACTTTCCTAGATTTCCAATGTTTTTCTTCCTGAAAGAGTGAACATTGAAGATGTGTTGACGCTGGTTGTCATTTGATATCACAACCTTCAGGAAATATCTGGAATTCTGATCAGTTGAAGAGCTTGCATCATCATGGGAGCTGTTTTTGGAAGTATCCAACATATCCATTTCTTTTCCTTGGAGATACCAAAAACACGTGATGTCATCATGTAATGACAACAAACTTATAACAGATTTAAATGGGACCCTCCCTGAAACTAACAAAGCACCTGAAAATGGATTGTTGGAATACTAGTTTCCTTTCGGGATGGCATATTTTCAGGGGCGAGCTGTTTTTTTTCAGGGAGTGTAAATTCTACAATTTTGGAACTCTACCCCATTCCCAAACACTTCCCGGAAGCAATGGAGATATCTACTCGAGGCCCCGGCCCAAGCCGGTCCGCTGTTTGGATCTAACGCAGCTGAAGCGGATCACCCGCACGCAGGTGGATCACATCACATGATGCGGGATGGGAATATTTTTACCCAGCCATTTCCTCCCTTGAAGATTGCCATTTTGAACAAAGATGTAGGTAAATAATCCATACATGGAGCAATCATGGAACATATTATGGCATTTATTGAAATCCACTTATACTTTGAATGAAACAAAACGAGATTGGAAAAGGTTAGGGGAACAAAGAAGCATCAACAAGGCTGGTTTAACTGTTTAACTATAGAAAATTCTATGCCTAGGAGCAGGTTTCAAGATGGGTGCAAGCAGGTTGCTGGTTACAGTTGCTGTTTCTGAAACTTGATTTGGCAATGTTCGAAAAGCGACGACGATATAATGATACGACAACATACTGTATTTTTTCACTGCAACAACATGGGCAGATTGTAGTCCGGAGTGTAAGTTCCTTAATGTCCTGAGGGAGTACAGTTTCGCAGATGGGTCAACGGGTGATATATTTTCTGTAATGGTTTCTACCTGCGAGAAATATTTGTTGGCAAGGTACAGTGGAGCTTATCCACAGAATGACTTTCAATCTGAAGCTCAAGACATTTTGCTGTAGCAATTCACCAGTCGCCATAGGTCTAGACGTGATGTTGTACCTCTTTTCCGCTTGTGTTATCAGTTGCATTTGCCTTGTGCATACCTTTGGTTCTCTTGTTACAATTTGGAGAAGATCGGACCTACCATGGCCACGGCAATTTTTGGCCAAATGGTCTCGAAGCAAAGTTACTATTCAAGCAATGAACCAATGGTATTAGTTGAAGTCGGACGCCACCTCCTTTTTGTGCTGAGCTGGGGTCAAAGCCAAACATGTAGACTTCTGCTTTGATTCAATCACGTTACACATGATTTTCCTTGGAACAGATTGATTGTATAGACTTAGCAATAGGTTTCATCTTCGCTGTACTAATGGGTTTCTTAAACCCAAAGGCATCTTGGAACTTTTCCTCATCACTTGGAACCCTTGGAATCTGGTGGGTTAAAACCCGGTTCGAATCATCGGATGAAACGATCAACTGCCAGGTGAAGTTTCCATACTCCACACGGATCCTGTTAGAGTTCAATCCGGACCCGGGTGGTGCTGTTTTAGGTACACCTGGCAGGGGGTTCACAAGGATCAACATCATCGTGATCATTATCGCCATCACTATTATCAAGACCTCTTTTTTTCATGATACTCATCATCATCATCATCATCATCATCATCATCATCATCATCATCATCATCGTCGTGGTCATCATGATCATGATTATCGTCATCATGATCATCATCATATGTAACTGTGAGATGCTCTGTGTGGTTCTAGCAATTTTGTGTTTAGATTCCAAATTTCCGCCAGCATGTCGTGAGACGTGATACTGCAGGACTATACAGATTACCAGCTTGAACTGCGATCCGAACGCGAGTTGGAAATCATGGAATGGTGCCCCACCGCTTTGCGGAAGTTGTCGGATTGGATAGAGCAATGGAATCTTATGGTTCCGCATGGCAAAGCACGATGTCGAACCTACCAGACCAGGAATCATCGAAAAATATCGACAGTCATTGAGGGCCACCCGATATATTTATATATATATAAAACAATATTGTTCTTATTTTTTTTGACACCGCCAACATATAAACGAGTGTGGTTTTTCATGATGATTTTATGTTGTTGTCATTTTTTCACCTGCTTCCGTTCTTGTACATGTCTAGAGGAAACCCAGAGATGAGATGAAGCCTTGTGCCGTTTCACCCCCAACATCCCATGTTTTTTTCCTGGAACTGCTAATTGGACAGGGGGTCATTAAATGCGACCCATTTTGGGGGGAATCAAACAATACAAATCTATGGTAAGTTTGACTGATTTTCCAAAAAAACAAAGCATTGTTTGGGTTGGTAATATGATGACCCTTGTTGGAGGTACAAAATTCTGATTCGCTTTACCATGGAACGCTACGACGTTGCCGTCAACCAAGACCACTCCAAGGCTGCGTTGGAGGTTGAAGGTGGACCATAACTCCGAGGGGTTATAACTCCAGTTACATCCAGTTACCCATCTATAAGGCCATTTAAAAGGGGTTACAACTCCATTTAAACACTGGTAGGGGCCCACCTTGTAGTACAAAAATGGCAACATGACCCAGTCGTACCACCAAATCTTCGGTCTTGAAGTGGCACTCTCTTGTGGGTCGCGATAAGTCATCAATTTTTTTCAGGAGGTACTTTTGTCATGCACCGTGAGTTTGAGGTCTCTATTAGAACATCTTTCAATCTTTGGGGTGTATGCACTGGACGGCTCTTAGAGATATGAAGTTGCTTATTTGTGTCTAAAGAGTTTGAGTGGCCATGAATTCATTTACATTTGCGCTGATGTTTGGGTTTCCCCATTGAAGGAACCACAGACATTTGTGCCAGGTCGTTGCTGGAGAAGAGACTGATACAGATGCACGGGATCGGATGTGATGCGAGTTGTCGCATCGTTGATTACATGCAGAGCCGTTGAGAGAGGCGGTTCACCAAAAGTGAATTGTCTCAAAAGTGAATTGTCCTTGAGACCGGATTTTTACAAATCTATAATGACTTTCGATTTATGAATCTCCAATATCTCCAAGCATCATCTCCAAGCTGTTAATTCCAAAGTGAAAGAAAACTGTCTCAGCTTGGGGGCGTTTCAACTAATGTTTCAATTGCTAAACTGTGGCATTTCTTGCAGCAGATCAGCAAGATTGATCAAGATTATCTGCTTACAAATTACATAACTTTTTGGTCACAGAATAGCTTGAATTTCCATCTTTATTTGCAACCATAGTTACCACCTCCATACCGTTGGTGGACCGCCCTCTCATGGTGAACCGGTCGTTCGGCATCAGCGATTTCGCTGCCGTTGGGCTGCTGAACATGTCATGGAAGGAGATGTATGCAGGAACCATTTTAAGATTGGTGTTTTTCATGGTGTTTCCATGGATTTTCCAAAAACCAGAGACTGCATACACTTTGAAAGGCCATTCTCCCGATAGCTGCAAAGAAAAGTAAAGAGTCATGGGATAACTGGTCAATTTTATAAAATATAATTTATATATATTTAGATATACAGATTTTGTTGAAGTTTTTTTGAGATGATGTGGAGGAAATCTTTGTAAATGAATGCCTCAAAGTCAGCATAAGACCCCAACTCTCACCTCAGCTTCTGTGTCTTTGCAGGGGAAATGCACCATTATCCATTCTTTCCACCAACGACGTTCAAATCGTGACTCATGATGAGTGTGTTTGGAATTCGCCACAACTTGAACTCATCTTGGTGAAGTGACCTCACAAACTCTACAAATACCACTTCAATCAAACGCAAACATCGAAGACATGTGCCAGCCAAACTTGCCAACACTTTATACAGAATGTCAATATGTACAAACACATACCATGAATCCATCATTAAAAAATCTGCTCACCTTTGCACGTAGATCACAAGGAGCTGCTAAAACTCTGCCAAATCTGCTTCCAAGAGCCATTGACAAATGGCGTAGCTACGCAGCCAAGGTGTCCACATGGCGTGAATCAACGTCAAATTTAGACTCTTTGTTTTTTTTTCGACCTGGGCACCAAGTTTTTGGTGCTGTCGTTGCGAAGAGCATTGAATAGGTTTTTGTTTGTTGTGGGGGAGTGTTATTAATTACCTGAGGACTGAAACTCCCCTCCTATACATCTCTTTACTATAGAGATCTATAGAGCATCACTGAAGTTTCGTCATATCCATGCGCCTGTGACATTATCAGCAGTGGTCATCATTAGTCATCATCAATATCCCTCTACAGGTAGTAATTGCAGTGTAAAACATGCACACCTAGAACATGCATCGTCCGTTTGTTAGTGATTTAGGCTGTGAGAACCTTTCATAAAGTCAGGTCATTTCAAAACACATCACAGATCATGTGGATCTCAGGTCTTAAATTCGTTCAGGAACACTTCAAATCTGACGATTGATACAGAACCTTTACCCCCCAAAAAAGAACATAATGAATCATGACCATCATCCATCTTTTTTTTGGGGGGGGAGGGCAAGGTGGGTGGGGTTCCATCCATTGGCCCATGGCACAAATGGGACTTTACATCCACGACTTGGATTGGCTATCCAATGAAGGGCATCCGGGTATGGGGCCATTTCAACAGACAGCACCAGTAGACTCGGTAGACTCGCGCAGCTGTGAGGAGTGTGGAGAGTTTTGGAAGATTTGTTAACATTTTGTATAGGTCTCATGGTAAGCAGTGACACTGTATGATTTTTTGGGTGCGTCATGATTTGCTGAGATTTTTGTTTGAGACCTTTAGACTAGACTAATCTTTGGTTGTGCTAGAAAGCGTTTTGACAGATTGTACTGAAGATTAGATGAGGGGTTGATTTTCAGTGATCAACGAGATAGACAACATGACCAAGGACGCATTTGATTAAGAGACTTACACTTACAAGGACACCACGTCACCTTCTCCGTGGCAACCGTGATCAGTAACACATGTCCTTCAGGGGGGGGTTCACTCAAGAACCCCCTTGAAGACAGCACAGATTCTCTCAGAAGCTGATCCACAAAAACACTGAAGAATACAGTACTTGTTTTAACTTGTTTTAATTTGATTCTACTCTATATACATCTTATCTTATATTTGTCAAAAGGGTTTTTTCAAGAAAAGTACTGCCAGATTCTGTTTCGAGATCCCAAGAAATTGGTTTACAAAACACAACTTCCTGTTGCATCTCGGAGATTCCGGTTGTTGAAGATCATTTTGATGACCTCTCGGACGTCAGGTTGCACCGTGCACAGCACAAAAAGTGGAGCAGCTGCGCAGCTGCGGCAGCTAGCAGTTTATGGAGGGTCCAAACTACAAACCTGCTGTAATTGTTGCAAGTATGCTGTGATTTTTGTACAATCCAGTACACACTTGACCATTGTTTGTGCACATAGAAACATATTCAGATTTTTTTCGATTTAGCTAGATATGACTTGGCACTAAATTATACCAAGATCCTCCGAAGTCACCTAAATTTACATCACGTAAAGTTTCTGCCCTAAAAATTGGGTTTACGCTCGGGACTTTAAAAGTTGCTCGTTTGATAAAAATGTGCTCGAGACAAATCTGTAGCACACACTTTTTTGTCATCGACCTCAACTTCTTCAATTGCTGGACCTCGCTGTGGAGGCAGGGCCAACGCGGTGGGTGAAGTGTCTTTGATAAGACATCAAAGCTCTGGTCATGACCCTTTCAGTCACCAATCCACCAGCATTCACACGTCTACTTATTCTAGGTATACGTCCCACGTAGTCCTCGTCAGACCAACACGCCCAGCCTTAAGAAGATAGATTGGGAAAAGGGGTGGTGAACTACCAAAATCCAGAGCACCAACATATGTACATACGTGATGTAAATTTAGGTGACTTCGGAGGATCTTATATGAAAACAAAAAGTGTCTTTAATCAGTTGCTGGGAAACACAGAGGCGATAAGATCTTTTCATCGCCATTCTTCAGTTGCACTTCCATCGGTTTCCTGGTTTGGTTTTTGCGTGATTACCTAGACCCCAAAAAATCATTTAGCCATCACAGGGGAAAATGTAAAAAAAACTTCGTGGTGGGAAAACTGCATAATGAAGATGCACCGAACAAGAATCCAAATCTCGACTAGAAGATGAAGTTTGGGTCTGACTTTGAAGAGGTGCCACCCCAGGTCGCTGCAAAGGCGAGCTGCAGCAGAGTAGCCTTCCTTAGTTGCCCATAGGCCCATATATATATATATATAGTTCAGTTTTTTTCATTAAGGGTAAAAGGACCTCATCAAATTTATCAGCATAAAATACCCTGGACACAGTAAATTTGGCCAAATTCAGTTGAGTGTCAGGAATTGCATATCCTTTCTCCAACACCACGCTTGCTAATTGGCGGTCTAGCCAGATACCTTGATGATATAAGATGTGGAAGCATTCATTTGCCACTTTGACCGTCCACACCAAGACATCAAAGAGGTTTTTGTGCTTTGCCGCCTAAGTAGCAACATGTTTTGCCAATATGGTGCATGGGGTTACTTTAGTACTGGTGATCTAAAGGCAAAGAATGATTTGGGGGCCAGAATTTAATTGAGAAACAATAAGATCCTTTTGGTAGTTGGCCAGCTCAAACCCCAGCCACTTGCACATCACCGCAGTATCATGAGCTTTCCGCGGGCCTGTTGGCCAAGATTGCAACCTCGGTCAGTAATATCATGAGAATGAGGGTAGTTCATTGTTAAGGAAAACCCCAAAAGAAATCCCAAATTTTTCAGCCCCCAAAAAACTTGCAAGATATAAAAAACCTGAAAAGACAGGATCGCTCATTTCAGCAAAACAAGGGACGATTTCATTTTGAATTTCTTAAGCTCAAAAGATTGGATAGAAGTACTTTGCCTGTTTTCACCACACCATCCTGTGAATTTTTCCAAAGCATAATCCAATTGCACTGGGATGCTACGCCCCTGAAACATCTTCATCCGTACCATTGCTATCAACCCACCAGCTGCCAAATCAGCACCTGACCCAAGGTTGAAAACATGTAGTAGGTCAGGCCGACAACTTGAAGCTAACTCCCCTCCTGGAATAGACCGCAAGGGTGAAGGGACCCCTCTCTTGAATGGGTCAGGTGGATCACCAAACCACTGGCGCCCTTGGCCGCTGCAACTGACATCCCACCAGGCCTGGATTTTTTCATGGGGCCCAACTTGGAGATGACATGGAAGTTTGGTTTAACTATTCGCATCATCTCCAAATACCATTTCAGAAAAAAAAATACTTAGAAAGGGCAAGTTGCAACTGAAGGGCATAAATGACAAACCCGATGGCTTGTCGGCCCTGTCAATAACATATAAGCTTTTCTAAGCCATGGCCAGTCACCCTTTGTAGCTGTCAGCCCCAGAAACATTCGTTTCTCGAGGTCCCCAACCTTAGTATATACCGTGATGTAAACCAAAAATGTATATTGGTTGGTTTCCCCCCAATCATTTTTCCCATCAACGTTCAAAATATATATGCTATCTAGCAGCTTTGATCGTGATCCCACGCTCAAAAGCAACTTTCAAATCCATGGCCATCTCACCGTTCAATGCAGCAATAGTGCACTTCTTCCGTGAATACCATGTTGCTGGGATCAAAGTATAGAGGAGTCTTGTGGTGAAGGAATGCCTCATGCATTCAGGTCATTATACAAGAAAAAAACATCTATTTCTTATATAGGTACCTCTAGCTTGGCTACTGGCAAACCCCGCAAAATGTCCACCCACATGCTCCAAGGCACTGTGTGCTGCTCAAGTTTTCTGGCCCGGAGCTTGGGATCAGGACTTGGAAACTAATCACCATCAGAGGGACCTTGGACAATCCTCGGCCTTCATCACCGTGAATTGCAAAAGGGATCGTACATGATCTCTCTGCTTCTGTTTTGGAATATATTGGATGAGATGGGCACACACTTCGAAAATGTTTCCAGAAGTCACCAAACATTTTCATCCAAAGGTGATCGTCCATAAAACTGAATCCACCCAAGAAGAAATCGGGGAAGGTTTGCATAACAGCCTCCAGCCAACTAGATAGATGGATAACAGAGTGCATCATCATCGTATCCGTGTTGACTTTCCTCCCAAATTTGTTCCTCTTTTTGATGTTTCTAGGGATCTTCACCTTGGAGATATGAACTTGGAAAGTCTTTCCAGCCCTGTGCACCCACCGATGGAAGTCCCTACTGGCATTTTGGCCACGAGCTCGACCAGACTTAGATTTCCTAGTGCGGGCCAGTCTTTCCAAGTCGGGGTCCACCACACCTGGCAAGGAGATACCCAAGATATCACATATATAAAACATAGACGAAACAATAAAACAATTGACTCTCCTTAATATATATATATATATGTATAATTATATATTTTATATATATATGTATGCATGTTCTTTCAAATCGTTTGGTACCAATACCCAAATTTAAATAAGGTTCACCAGTAAGCAGTCTAGAGGTCATGCCTAGACTTCGCATCCTTCGCCCTGCAACATCAGCCATCCGAATGAGGGATCTTGCTGAACAAGCCTCATGTGAATGAACCCCCGTCAGGATTTTGAACAGGTCTTTTCAAAAAGAAAAAAATAAGAAGTAAATTTACAACTCAGCTAGGGGCCTTTTCTTCAGCTTCTTGCATAAACACATCTAGCAAGTCATCCGTTCCAGATGAGCGATCACCTCACATGCACCAGCATGTTTACCCACCAGTTAAAGTTGTCCTTGATATTGAACCCGAGGCCTGACTCATCAGCAGAAGATTGATCGAGGAGGCCTGGCAAGGAAGTGGGTCTTACCAGATATGGGATTCACATGTGTAGGCTATCTATGCAGGTGCTAGCATTGAGGCAAAAATGCATCTTTTCCCCATAGCAACTTTCATGCAAGTGTGAATCGACACTTGCTAGCCAACAACATGTGGCTCAAATTGCTGTACGTATAAGATCCACAAAGCCTCTTGCCAAAATCACCCATATACAAACATATACTATAGCTTTCTTATTTAAAGGGATGCAGTTGGTTTAGCATTTGCGATCTAGCTGGGAGAAGAACTCGAGGCTTCATTTTGATCAAATTAAACTTCATCTAGTCCTGCTTCACCCTGCGTTTCTTTTTGGGCACTTCTGGCTCCACTGGCTCTGCTGCCTCCTTCTTTTTTGTTTTTGAAGGAGGAGCTTTGGGAGCAGGTTTATCCTCTTTATCATCTTCCTCTTCCTTTGCTTCCTTTCCTTTCTTGCTTTTCCCTCCCTTGTTGGATTTGGGATGCTTGTCAGAACTACGGCCATGATCACTCTTCGCATCGGTCTTTTTGATGTTCCTAAAAGAACATGGAAAATAAGGCACTTAAAAAAAAAACAAGTTCAAATCACGCAGACTGAAATGACTAATCGAGATCTGCAAAGGCTCTTGGAACGAGTGATATAATTGTTCAAGGTGACATCTTCTTTGGTGCATTTCGAAAAAAGCCCCATTACCTCCACCTTGAGCTCTTCAGCACTCCTGGCCAAGGCCAACAGCGGCAATTCCAGAAGAGCGATAGGCAAGAAGGGCTGCATAATATGTTGCATCAATTTAACAAAGGGTCTTTGAAGGATCCAAAGCCATGAACTCCGCTTGCTTCGAAGTGAGAGTATCATACAGCGCATTCATGCTCGTCAGAATGTTGGCCATAGATTTTGCCATCCTAAGTTATATATGCATTCCTGCAGTGATGAATCAGAAAGGTCATAGATCCTATAGCATGCAGCTGAAAGACTCAGTTGCCCTGTGGATTCCCTTTGTCTCCAGCTTCTCCTAGCGTGAAGGGAAAATAATAAGATATATGTTTTATACTTAATTTCTTATGTCATTGGTCTTGGTGTTTCAATTCTGATCATTTATGGTCCTGGGTAGTTGCAGCAGAATCGATCTTCTTGCCCAAAACTGACAACCATTGTGGTAGGATTGCAAATGGACTTTCATTCTTCTGCAGTGTCGGGAATAGCAACCTCAGATATATTTTTGAAAACCGCTTTAACTTTGAAACTCTTCATGTTCTCCAGAAAAAATCAACATGAGACAGGCAGCTTGTTCTTCCCAGTGGAAGATGTTGCGGCTGCGGCCTCAGCTGCAGCCTGCTTGGCTGCTTCCTGGGCTGCCTCTGGTGAGATCTCGGGTTCCATCTCACTGCCGACAGGGCCATCAAGACCAGGTTCACTGCTAAGTAAAAAAGCTCCACCTTCATCCTTCCCAGGTTTATGAAATGTGTTTTTTGTGGATGGAGATTATCAAACTCATCAAGTATATTCAAGATCACCCAAAGCTAAATCTGTCCTCGATGGTAGCAGTTCCCTCGAAAGTGCGACTTTGCCCTTCTTTCTTTTCATGTTCGAACCAATCATCTAAAACCAGACGTGCTTCTTCTCTTTTGTGAACGGGATTTGTTCGGAGTTTGCCATTTCGTTTGGCCCAGCTCCAGCTATTGTCGATCATTTCCCTTATTCAAAACCCAGCAAAAATCAAGAAGGAAGAGATTATTGAATGCGATATGATCATGTTTATGGATGCAAACAAGAAGCTGATCATAATGGCATTCATCCTTCAGGTATTGTTTCGTGACCCACCTACCTTTGCCACCTGTGGCTGAGGTCTCCGTTGCCCACTTCTTGACCTGAAGATCCACCTCTTCGAGTGAGCGACCCTGTTGCAAAAGCGATCGCATTTGGTCACCTCAAGAACCCGAAGCTATACTTAAGCAGTTGAGTTTAATACCCACAATTTCATGCTCCAAAACTATAGTGCAAACTAGTGGCGTCCCTCGGGAGTCTTCCAAAGGGATAACATTTCTTGGGATGCTTTAGGCTTCTGGCCAGATACACCACAGTAACGACGTAGCCTAAGAAGATCAACGCAGTATTGGGGAAGTATATCCACCCATTTTGAAACAAATATATGTCTTGGTGCAAATGAGATTCTGGTGATAGTACTTGTCAAACTTGTTGTTGTTGTTGTTGTTCACAGGTGGAAGCTCAGACTTGCTTTCAATTGTAGAATCACCAGGAGAGAACCCCAAGGGAATTTCCTCCTCATCCGACACTTTAGGTGTTCCTTTCTCTCCATTCCCATCCGTGGTTCCCTCACCTTCCTGTTCGGCATCCACATTTTCACCAAGTTGCCCCGTTTCCCCAGTTTCAGTTTCCTTAGGCGGCTCTATGGTGTCCTTTTGTGTAGGATCTAAAGTGTCCATACCATCCTGTTTATCCTGTTTATCATCATCGATATGTTGATCATCTTGTTTTTCCCGAAGATGTTTTTCTTCATATCGCCAACCACTTTCATACCTATGTGATGACGATTCTGACACCAAACTCTCACGGGATGTACCAAGCCCCTCAGTAGGAAGAGTTTGCAACTTGTGAGCGGCATTCCCTGCCACAAAGACCCCGGTGGAAGTTTCCATGGTAGGAGCACCTGCAACCAAACATGGCCAGCTCAATTATAATCCAAAAAGAATTTAAAACAAGTATAGAAATAGAAACCATAAGCACCTATGTTCTGCTTGTTGGCTGGCTCATCTTGAGAAGGAGCTGGGGTAGAGCGTGAAGCAAGTTCTTTTTGCATGGCTGCCACCCTGGCTTTGGAAGCCTCCATATGGCATTATGGGTAAATTATGGGCGATAGGGAAATAGTCAACAAACACTATGTATCAAACTATATATGTTGCAAAAGGCAATCCCGTAGCCTCAATCTTCTTCAAAAGTAGAGCTCTTGCATCTTCAACATTGGGTGGCTGGCTGGCCATGGACACTGAACCAACGATATCGCAACCCCCAACGAGTGTATTGCAGGAGGACAGCCTAGCACTTGACATTAATGCTAGATATTCGATCCAAAAAGCCTATGGTTTTCAGCCATGTGATAAAGATGGAATATTGCAGTAGCAGAAAACATCAACATACCTCAAATCTATAGGTAACGTTTTTTGGATTTGCGCCCGTTTGCGTGTTTTTGTGGAGATTTGCGCTCGTTTTGCACTTTTTTTGCGGTACGTTTCGATCCCTCAAAACTCTAATTTGTACATATTTCGTACTTTAATTTGCAAATTGCACTCGATGTGCCCTACAAATCATCCAACCCGACCCAGGCTCAAATTGCTAGCAGCTATCTCTGCATTCAAGGCATGGCGGTCTTCGCTGGGAACGGTAACCTGAGTATGAAAAAGGTTCCTTTCCAACAAAAATTGGAATATGTATACGTATGCAATTGTCTACATACGTCCAAAAGATCTAGTCAGTCTTTGCTGAGGGAGGTTGGAGGAGATATCCAGTATATATATTTTTATTTATATTTATATTTATATTTATATTTATATTTATATTATATTATATTATATATAAATATGTATATTATATATCTCCAGAAATATGTATACAGCTTTTTGCTGCTAAAGAACCCTTTGGGTCAACTCGAGGTCAAACTCCGTGATGGCATCCAACCAACTATCAGGGATTCGCAGGTACTTGTTCCGGTAAATGTAGAACCATGCCATATGAATCTTAGAGTCCATCCAAACATCTCCCAAATCCATTTTCGCGAAAAGGGCCCTATCACTTTCCTTGGGGTCATGTTGAATACGTTTTCGCAAGCTAGGTTGGGCAGTGACACGTCCTTCATAGAGATCCATGAGCTTCTTGCAAAACTCATGGGTATAGCACCTTAAAGCAGCAGTGCCCCGAAAAAACCACTTAAATATAATATTTTTCCTTTAGGCAATTAAAAAACAAACACCAAAAAAAGACCCCAACAAGTCTTTCTTTATTGGCCCAGTTGCCTAGAATTCTCAATATAAAAATACTTGCTGGGGCCTTTTTTGAGTGGAGAGGCTTGTAAGGCTAAGGATAAGGCTGGGTCTGCCGCAAAGCATCTTTATTTCCAGTGAATTGTTTCTTACCATCTTTGGTAATTGTTTTACCTCAGTGAATTTGCCAACTGGAGGAATTAAAACTACAGTTTGCAAGTCTTGAATATTTTCAGTTAAGAAAGTACTGGGATTCTCACGTGTTGTTTTGAACTCTGTCTTCATTTCCCTGGTAGATTTCGGCAACTTACCCAAATCGAGGCCCTGGATCCAAGGCCCATTCGACAGCACCAGGCTCCGTTTGGGCGTGGGATGCTGGTAGTGCATCATCCAGAAATTCACCCTCCACACCTGAGGGCATCGAAAGCATTCAGCTAGCGCTTATTAATTATTAAGTTCTATCACCCAGTTCTCATCGATCCAAGCCCCTTCATCCTGGGATGTCCTAGCTATCAGCTGAGTGGCATAAGCTACAGAATTGCAAAAATCTTCCCACCGTTTGTGACGATTCAACAGGGTCTGGGCGGGGTGCTCCAGGATGAAATAGCATTGCTTAGCCACCAAGACAAAGCACACAAGTGTCACCCTTAGATACTTCAGCGGTGCTAAATGCTTTTGGGGAATCTGAAGCAACAGGTTAACGTTAGAAAACTTCAAACCACTTATCCACACAATTAGAAATATATAGAATTTTAACCAAGATTCAAACCAATAGTTGTGTTTGCATCAGCAACAAATGGAAGATTCATGGCACCAAGCCAATTGATGAAGCTCCTTTGACTGGTATAACGGGAAGGAATTCCCCAAGAAGCACAACATGGACCCAAAAGGCATGCCGAGTCAGGGAAGAGGGACAGCACAGTGTGTAGAACCAACCTTAGACCCAATTGTTGAATTCAAACATCATTCTTTCATAGTTCTCTATATCAACAGCAAACTGGGACTAAGAAACAAAATCCCTGGGGGCTCCAAGATGTCCATTGACCGGGTTTCAGCGTTGAGGCTGCGGTCAAAAGAGGCACAGTTGTAGCCCCGAGCTGACCTTAAGTAGAGGTGAAATGCAATTTAAACGAAGCCTATTTTGAGCTAAACAGTTTTCATAAAATTCTGCCAAAAGGCCATGTTTTTGTAGCTTGGGCTTCACCACAAAAGAGATCCATAAAGTGATATCGTGGTTCGACAGGGGGCAGGTTGGTTGACCATAAGATTCCCAATACCACAGCAATCAACACCTTAGAACCAGGGAGAAAAAAATAGATGGCTAAAGCTACCTCAAGGCTATATCTAAAACTTCTTCTTTCCTGACATGTTTTTTTGGGCACACCCGGCCTTTGGGGCTCCCATTTGCATCAAGTTAAACACGACGCTTTCATCCATACCCCCCATGGAGAAGACCCTATATGGCGTTCACTTGGAAATTGGGCAAAATGCTGCGAACACTAGTGGTGAAAGCATAACAGTGAACAACCCCTGTCAAACTGCACACAAGGAGATGCGGTGCAAAGAGTAGCCCAACAAGCCTTCCACCTTGAAGGCGCAGTCCTCAATCTTCGACCTGCGTAAGGGGAGCTTTTCTTTATATGAATTCTACATAGCATATACATATATATATATATATCTTTTTTTGATCAAGCTGATATCATGAGATCGAGTGTTGTCATGTTCCGAAAGGCTGTATATACTCAAGAGGCCAATAGATCAAGACGATTTGTTTTTTCCACTAGGCATCAATATACTTGACTTTCCGGGTCCCATTCACAAGCAGCTAGTACATGCAGTGTGTATTCACACTGCACTTGCAGACTGCGTGGAATCAACAACTAATATGAGTGCAGCTCTATCAGATCAGGTTATCCCGGGTCTGGTGCTGCAAATCCCCAAAATAAGAAGATTGCCAATATTTCAAAAGGCAATTGCCCTGCACATGTATGAAGTGCAAGCCCCAAAATATCCATCAAATCTCAAAGGTATCGTCTTCACTCCGTGCTTTTGTAAGCCTCGGATGAAACCACTAGAGGACAAAGAATTGGAACATATATGAGACTTATATATACATATATATATATATGATTTAAGTCCAACATGTACCTTACATATTGGATTTGTGATCTTCAAACTTCAAAAGATTCAGACAAAAAAATCGAGGTATTCCTTTTTTTGACTGAGTAACATCCTTGCCTTTCTGCCTGGCAGCTCCATCTTCCAAACCTTCCTTCAATCCAGCCTTGTAAGCCTTATGATACGCTGCAGATTTTCTGCTCAACCTGGCTTTCTTTGGATCTTTTTCAGTATTGCTATCCTTTTCCTCGCCTTGCTTGCGTTTCTGCCTTTTTGGTACTGCTTCTTTTGCTTCAGCCTCCACCTCAGGTTCAGTTTTTTCTGGCAAAGCCTTTGTGGATCTAGGTACTTTCTTCTCTTTGTTGGACTTGGATACCTTTGCCTTCGCTTTGGCCTTTGCTTTCGCCTTCGCCTTCGCACCTCCTTTCTTAGTACTTTTACTCTTGGCCTTGGCCTTTGCTTTAGCTCGAGCCCTCTGCGTACTACGTTTTCTTTTACCTCCTTTTGCAACATCTTCAGGATCCTCTTCCTCTTCCTCTTCCTCACCTGTGCCTTCTTTACCTGCCTTCTTGACTTGCTCTTGTGGTGAGATTGGTTTAAGAGTGTTCAACACAGGAGGCCGACCATCCCCCACAGTTTTGTCAACTTTGACTGATGCCCCAGACCCAGCACCTTTCGTGGCATCAGGTTCCATCGGGCCTTTGGCTTCAGGGATGGGACAAGCAGGCAAGGGCGGAGGAGATGGTGCAACCATTGGATCTTCCAACTGGAGTGTGGGTTGGTCAAGGTAAGCATCAGCAAATCGACGGGGTTCTTCATCTGCCAGGGGAAGATCCTGACAGATCGAGGCTATATATATAATGCTTTATAAATCTAACATATATATATATATGAAACAAAAACTTTTTGAACACATTAAAAGAGGATGGCCCAGATTTTTTTCTGAGTTAAACTGATCCGCAAGTTCAACAGATTAATAAACACACTCCTTCATTGCAGAAGCTGTTGCATGAGCAGCAGCAACATCGAAAGGCAGAGTCTCCAGGTTGTCCATTTCGATCGCTTCACCTGCGAGAAAACATATTCATGGCAAGGGATGATGTACATATATACTAGCTATAAAGTATCATATATATGATATATATTTGTACCTCAAAGTCATCAAGAGTTTTTGAACATGGTGCTCTGACAAACCAAAAATGTGGTTTCGAAGTGGCTTTGAAACCAAGAAACTTGGGGCAAGATCGCTGGAAGCAGGAATGGTACTGTTGACGATGGACTTTTGTTTTTCAAAATCCATGTGCATCATTTCATTGGCCAGTTTCTCTTGTAATTCAATTTCTTCCATCATGGCTTGGTCAAGCAAGAGTAATTCAAGTTCCTCCTGCTCTTTCAACAAGGCATCCAAAATTTCCTGTTCCTTCAAAAGAACTTGATGATCAGTTTCCTCTCGTGACAATTCATCTACTTCGCCTTGGGTGTTTAGGGGAACCATGGTATCAGGCACATCTTTCCCCCCAACTGGTTTCGAAGGATGCGGATCATCAGGATGCCCACTTGGCGGCATGTTTGTCTTCTCATTGCTGGCCAACTCCCCAAATTCAATTCCTTAGCTATCTGTTTCTGAAGATGTTTTCTAAGTCTTGAAAAAACATTTGAATCCCAGATCTGTCAAAACATTTTAAACATGTAAATTTGCAAGCCCAATTTGTTGCAAAGACTCTTTTGGGAGATGGGGTCACAATCACTGAAGGGGCACCAGGCATAGTGCTAGCTGGAGATGGGGTGGGGAGATCAGCTACCTTTCCTGCATCACCACCAGAAGCCCCAAGTTCCCCAGATACCATGGCCACAGGTGCTGGCTCTTCAAGCTCTTCATCGCCAGAAGCATCTCGATCGGCATCAGGACTGTCTTCGCCGGAATCACCTTGGCCCGACGTTGTAGGGCTTCAGCAGGAAAGTTGGGAAGTTTGGACTAGTACGCAGTTCTCTGTTGTATGTGGATGGTGAAGAGTTTATCTTATCATGATATCAGCCAAAGCAAAAAAACTATCGATATGAAGTGCCAGTACAGCAGAGTGACTCTCTGCATCATCGCCATCAACACTGAGTCCAGATTCCTCTTCCTCAATTGCAGGGAAGCACCACCCCCAGGCAAGTAGCCTAAATGACAGAAGGATCGATCAGTAGTAGCTTGAAGTTTGAATATTATATTTAAACATAATGATCATCAGATATCATCAGGATAAGTATAGGTCTATCAAAATAAGTGTGAATTTAGCTAAGCTTCATCAGTAGTAGTTACGTCAGAAGCATCAGGATCTCGGCTCTCACCTCAGTTGATTCAGAGCAGTGGGGGAACCATGCCAGAACTTATTAGATATGGATATCCATTTTTAGCCTTCAACACCAGACCATCTTTCCCCCCAAAACCTTATGTAACTTAAAGCTGGGCCACGGGGATCAGATGAGAGAGGTATCCCTGAAACTTGGTAGATCTTTCGCATAGCCCTTTCTCTAGGATAGTGGCCCCGTCTGGCTGCCCTGTTGAACACAGTAATCAACCTGCGAAGCAACCATGCTGCCGATTTGGCAGTGCTACCTTAGAAGGGACAGCTAGGTTGCACAGAGCCCCCTAAATGATCCAGCCAATTCAAAATTAAAACCTTAAGGGGAAAAAATAATGCAACAGGAAGACGGGGTAAAGGACGTTTTCCTCGTGGACGGCATGCGTAGAAAAACAACTCCACATGTTCTTGGATCGCAGGAACAGTAGGACGCAGCCCAAGATGTTGAATTACTGGTCCTACAACATCAGCATTGGTGACAACATCAGCCCTATTGAGCACCTCCGTATTGGTAACCACTGCTATCTTTCCATGGGAAGCCCGGGCGACTACTGTGTCAAACCGAGCCCATTCAGCCGCAATTGGTGACCCCATTGCAGCCCACACCTAAAAGACTTGAGGAACCATAGCATGTGTCCCACAAGCCTGCAGAGCAAACAGTGGAACCCCAGGGCTATGTAGATGTGAACCACTATCAATATTAATCCCAACAGATGGCCTCACAAATATTGAACTGGAAGTAGATGTTCCAATTCTACCACCTGCAATTTTGCAGTCAATCTTTGGGGCAAAGGAAACACGTAAAAAAAACAAGGCTGGGGGAACCTCGACCAAATTGAAATGACCAGACTTCATCATGTTCCAGCCATCGCTTGATGTACCTGGACTGCCAGGACACCCACTGGGCATTCTTGACTTTGACTCGATGTGCACACATCACATACATACAGTCTAGTTGGGCGCACTGGTCCAAAACAGGGGAAAAGGTGGAAACGTGGGAATCCAAAGCCAAACAGCTGTGAAAAAACATGAAAAAACAAAAAGTGCTCGTTTCAGCAAAATCAGCTCGAGGCATAAAAAGATGGTACGAAAAGTGGGTTTATGTCACCAGTTCCAGGTTTAAGTAGCGAAAGCATGGAGGGATGTAAATTTATGCTACGTTGGAGGGTTCAGGTATAATGTATTTGTTTTCTGTATCATCATTGTCATAATTATGTTCATACAGTTACATATTTACGTGTATCGAACCCCGTCTACTGGACAGCTTTCTGAATGACTTCAAAGGAACAACATGCCTTTCATATTCAACAACTGACGCATCGCAAGGATGTCGAATTGTAATCCAAAATTTGATGTGCGAAGCTGTACGACAAAGCCAGCTTTGCATATATTCCTTGGTTGTGTTCAGTTTGGGTTTGTCGTCATGCTATAGGATCATTTTTGGGTTTCTAGTAATGAGCTACTGTAAATCCTGTAAGTCAGGGGTGAGTTCCTGATTTTTTATATCCTCCCTTTGACCTGCCAAGAAATTTCATCCAAGTCCCACCTTGGGAAAAAAAACTGTGGAGTGCCTCTAAGGCTCAGATTTGTGTGAGTGGTTGCAGCCATAGCAATGTGGCTCCCATTGCTGGGGAGCTTAGATCCAAAATTGGGGAAGATTCAAAGGATGGTGGATGGAAATGGATCCATTTGAAATGGTGATGATCACTGGCCTGGTGTGGATTTTGTATGGTGATTTTGGCCTTACAACTGGATCCATTTCTGAACATCGCCCTAAGGTTCGAGGAGATTACACCATCGCAGGGTCTAACCACAACAAGCCTGCCTACAAGAAAGAGCAAAAGGCCAGGATGTTTTTTTTTTCGGCTGATGCATAGATTCGGTGCAGTGCTTGTGCAGGGTTCAGTTGCTTTTTGTGCCTATCAAGGGGGGAAAAAAAAGACAGCTCATATAGTTATAGCCTCAATGGAGTAGAAAAGATGCCTCTCATCAAAGATACCTTGGACTCCTAGAACGGTCGGCATGTGATTTTTGAGACTTTCAGTCGCAATGATTGATCTGACTCAGTTTCCGCTCGTCAGGTGAGTGGATTGGACGTGATGTTACTTGGAAGCTGAACAGACTTGGGCTGAGATAAATGACAAGGGGATAGGGATGAACCCCCAAAACAGAAACGGACCAAGCCGTCCTAGGAAGCAATAAAGCCAAGCCAGGAGGTGTTTTTTTTGGTTCCCTGCTGTGGCAGTTCTGTGTTGCAGATCTAGGTTTTGGTTTGTCAGCTTGTTGAGGGGTGTTATTTTATGTATAAGAGCAACCACAAACAATCACAAATTTCATAGAACACATGACAACATATATTGTGAACAGATCCATATCCCATAGGGCCATAGAATCCATGTATGTATGGTTTATATATTTAACCTACACATTATACCATAAACATCAACCATTGATTCGTAGGTACATATACCATACAATATCAGTCCCATGGTATGGGTATACGTATATGGTATCTGAATATTTTCACAGATACCCTTGTCAGATTCACCCTTCAAACCACCCTTTTTTCCAGGTTGTATTATTGGGATGACCGCGATGGTGTGGCCTTTAGCGGCTGGTGGTTCGGCCCAAAGATTGGCGGCGACCAGGCGGCCTTTGTCGTGGGGGGGAAGTGGTTAGGGTTTGGGTGAGGATAAACCATGCCTGAAATTAACAAATGGATACAAATGGTCAGAGGATGAATTTTTCTTTTGGGATGGCCTATATTTTCAGGGACTATGTGATTAGTTTTAGGGAGTGTACCTTTGGCACTTCCGAGTGTGAGTTCAAAATGGGCGCGGGGTCGCTTAGGGCGCATTTTTTGGATCGCTTCGGGCGCAAATTTTGGATCGCTTCGGGGGGTCGCTCCGGGCGCAAACTGTTGAGTAGTGCTGGCGTGGTACTTGGTAGTACGGAGTAGTACTTTGTAGTACTGGAGTAGTACTTTGTAGTACTGGAGTCGTATGGAGTAGTACTTTTGTAGTACCGACTAGTACTGGAGTGGTACTTTGTAGTACGGAGTAGTACTGGAGTAGTACTTTGCAGTACGGATTAGTCCTGGAGTAGTACTTTGTAGTACAGAGTAGTACTGGCGTAGTACTTTGTAGTACCGAGTAGTACTGGAGT